>JBBPLM010000149.1:0-15617 GCA_038089795.1 Pulchroboletus neoregius | reverse complement strand
AGCAACGTTCGTCCTGGCCGAATGGCTTATAAGTGCACCCGTTCATGGGAGTATCGCATTTCCCGAAATCACCATTCCAACTGTAGTCTCCCTCCGTAAAGTGATCAAAACCGCCAAATCAAAATCAAAGGGTGGCGCACAGAAAGAAGTCGGCGTTGTCAAGGGACTAGTGGAGCGTGCCGAAGAGAGTGCGAAATGGATTGAAGAAAAGCGAAAAGGTGTCAACTTTGGGCCTGGAAAACTGTCAGACGTGGAGATGTGGGAGGCAAATCTCAGGGTCGAAGATTCCCCTCTTGCTAAATATGTCAAAGTTCAGCGGAAGGCGAGAACGAAACGGAAAAACTTGGTCGAGAAGGTACGTACAGTATCAGTTGTGTTGCAAGATGACATGGTTGATCCGGCGTTCGCGATATGTGCATAGGCTGCAAAAGGTGAAGATGAGATCTTAGATGACAGCTAATGATATGTGGGACGTGGAGGAACGTGGGCGATAGGCAAAAAGAAGTGGCGTTGAGTATGACTATTTTCGCCTGAACTTGAGGCGTGAGGGTTGAATTCGGTATGGTTTGCAAGTTCCGTCAGTGACAGCCTGTGGGCCTGGAGTCATCATTATTTTACGTTTCCGACCTGCCTGTAAATGTGACCATATGCATGACAATCAACTGCGGTTCACGCTGATCCCCGCGGAAGGATATGTGCGGACCGAAATCAAGATATGATGAGAAAGATCCAGTGGGAGCATGGCAAGGTAAAGAAACCGATATCAATGCACCGGCTCTTGATATCCTTTTTGGAGTGCAATGAATCAGTTTCCTCTTCACAGCGGGGATCCGCGGATGTGATGAGGGGGACATATCGGTGGAGAACTATTCAAGAGAGAAGATGCGTGGCAAGATCTGCCAGCATTAACGGAGTTGGGATAAGATATTTCTGTTCATTTGTCCGCATGGCCGCGACGCGTCAAACGAGAATATGTAGCACATGCACAATGACGAGGCCGAGAGGCAGTGAGTCGATAAGGGAATGACACGGGTTATCTCCAGATGCCGAAAAAGACCTGCCACCACGGTCGTCGGATACCCTGTGCGCTCCTCTCGTACCCTTGGACCAGACGTTGATAGTGTTTAGGAATTGACGCCGGCTCCAAGGTCTTTTTAGACAAAGGGTACTGCAAACAAGGGTTCGAGAACGACTAGCTGGCACAAGCAATGGTGTGCTCACCCTGTGTTGCACGCCGTTCTCCAACAACGCTCTCGCGGACTGGACCGCGTCTGAGGTGAGACGTGGGTGTGCCGATAGCGACTCGAGAAAGTTTTTCAGCTGAAGGTTTGGGCGGAATGGATCTGTGGGCCATGCAGCCGCGATTGATCTGAGCTTCTGAGCATACTTGGACGCTGCCATCGACGTTGCGTTGAATGAGAAATGTGTGAGAAGCCGTCGCCTACTAGTAGCCCCAGGGACTTTGAATCGGACTCGAAACCTTCGCGGAAGCGCTTAGTAGTCAACCTCGTCCAACCGTCAGCGTCTTTGCGGTGAGTTTAGATCTAGTAGACGTTCGTTTACTGTATCGGATACGACCAGTTTAACGGTGAGTCGTGTCACCGCACCTTGCCGTCGTAGTAACTTTCTCCAACCTACGCCCGCGGATCACAGCCATTCCATTCATTCACCTTACCACTAGCAGGTTTCCCGATCGGATTACTGTTGGCAGGGCCATCCTGCCACCAGTGAGTGAATCCACATGGTCACTTTATTACACGTTTTCCCGGTTTTTTTTGGGAGAAAAAAAAAGGACTTCCCAGATGAACCTGTCAGTAATTTCTTCTCCTCCCACCACCGATTCCGTTCCGTCTTTGCGGAAAGGTGTACCCACACTTGCCACGCCTCGGTGCTAAAGGCGCTTCTGACGGCGATCCAGCCACCATCGCGACGACTTGGGAACGGGGGAACGGTGGGTGATGTTCTTTTCGCAATTGATTGATCGCCGCAGTCACATCGATCGGTGAGAGCATGCTTGGCCTTGTGGCACCAACGGAATTCTTGCGTTGATGAACTTTCAATTTTTTCACTATTTTATTTTATTTTTCACGCGGTGTCGCCCTCGCCGTACGGTGAACTTTGCCTCCTTTTGGGAGGCATAACTAAACCCTCGGCTCCCGTTTCACCGGTGTAGGTTGGCGTGGGGCGGTATTTTCCGTTTCCCCGTTGTTGGATCCGCTTCATACCTGACGCTTACACCATGACATATGGCGGATGCCGAATGTCCTGTGGAGTAGCGGCGTATCGTGTGCTTCTAGAAGTCTGCGTCGTGCCTTGATCCGTCTCGAAGGCGCCGTCGGCTTTTTCCTTTGACTATTCATTTCATTCTGCCTACGAGGGAAATAATTATATTTCAATGGGTAGTCGTGTTGTATAATGATTAGTGTTCCATTAAGCGCTTCGAGTCCGACGTCGTGATCACTTCATTGGGCTATGACCCATCAGCTAGGTACGACATTGATATTCAAAGACGTCGAGCGGCCAGCGTACGTTGCCAATCATTAGCGCGCTCGTGCCATCAGTGCGGCCTTTGCACTGCCATTTTGGTTCCGCAAGCGCCCTCAGGGTGCTCGTGGTGCACGCGTTGCGCTTTTTTTTTACCCATTCCAGCTCTTTTTCCCCCTCGCTCATCATGGGATGCTGCGGCGAGCCGGTTCACAAGGACGACCAATACACCAACCGACCCCAGCCCTTGAACACTGGCATCGTTCAACATCAACCGACCGCCCAGCAGACAGCCCAGATTTATGAAAAACCCGCGCTTCTGACACCAACAGGCCCATCCCCGCCTCCACCGAGCTTTCATCACAACCACCCTTCCCTTCGCGGGCCAAGGTCTCAATGGAGCAATGGGTCACCGTCGCCGCCCCCAGGCAGCGTTCATCAAGGTATGTTACCCGTTTTCTCGATCAACACGGGCATGCAGATGGCATCGCCAAACCCGCCCTGCAATCCTCCTGGGCTGAATAACTATTAGGGATGTTGATGCCGCCGTTGTATCAACCCAGTCCCATCCACGCGCCACCCCGACTTGCTTCGACTTCGCCGTCCCTCGTGGCTTCCGTGACCCACACGGCCATTTCGATACCCAGAAATGAGACTGGCAGGGCTTTGGATGAGGGTCGCATGTCTATATCCATCGATTTTGGTACGTTTCATGGTCACAAGGCGTTGGCGCCTGCTGACTTGCTGTCCTTTAGGAACTACTTTTTCGGGTGTGGTGAGTAGGGCAGGCTGATTGGTTTAGGTGATGGTTTGACCGGGTTTGAAATAAAGGCATATGCATCCTCACGCATTGCCTCCGGTACTATCCAGCAGATTCTGCACTGGCCGGGCTCGTTTGAGACGTTTCGCAAAGTGCCGACATGTCTTTTATATGACGAACACGGCCAAGTCTTGGCATGGGGACTCGAAGCCAAGAATGCGAGTCCCATGCCGGGAACGATACGATGTGAATGGTAGGTATGCATGCATTTCTTCTTTCGTCTGCACGATCAAGCCTTCAATCACCCAGGTTCAAATTGTTTCTCGAACCCCGCGCATTACGCGATGAGAGCGCTATCGACCCGCGGTTGCCGCAACTTCCAGTAAGTCGCCGTGTGCACACCATCGAAAAAGGTATTATATCCCTCCTCTTTTAGCCTGGCAAAACGGCCATGAATTTGATCGTCGACTTTTTAACCTGTCTGTGGGAGTATGCAAAGGAAGAGATCACTCGAGAGATAGGGGCGGTCGCAGACCTGAGTAGGCAGCTCAATTGAATTCTATCCTCGGAACGCGAGTATCACTGATGCATTGATAGATACCGCCGACGTCGTAGTGACCTGCCCTGCGGCGTGGGACAACAGAGGATGTGATCTCATGCGAGCGGCTGCTATTGAAGCTGGTCTCGTTCAATCCGCGCGTGCTGGGGATATTCATTGGCGAGATCGCCTGCGCATCATCACGTACGCTCACAACGTCACAATCTACGACGTGACCTGATGTCTATCTTTAGCGAACCCGAGGCCGCTGCAGTGCACTGTGCGCGCTTGACGGACCTCCATAAACTCCGTCCAAGTCAGACCTTTATGATTTGCGATGCAGGAGGCGGTACAGTCGTAAGTATAGTCCCTGTTTACTTATCTCGTACTGTGGGTGACTGGCGGCCGAAAGGACCTGGCGTGTTACAAGATTATTGGACAAGTGGGCCAAAACGGCAATCTCGAAATCGCCGAGATGTGTGCACGGTCGGGGGCCAACTGTGGTTCCCTCTTTCTGGATCTCCGATTTCGGGAGCTAGTGAAAACACTGTTGGCAGATCACCCTACGCACCTCGATGCAGCAAGTTTGGCGTATTTCATGCATTCGTTTAGTCAGACCGACAAGCTCGCGTATAGAGGTGAAATCGATGACGGTATGTGGTTCGCCGCGTGGAAATATCCGTCAGCGGCCATGTAAAATGAAAACCCGCCAGATACATATTTCCATTTCACATGCTTCAACGTTCACGACCCGCATGACCCATCTGTCGGATTGGTCAATGGTGAACTTGCGATGCCCGGAATACTGATTCGTGGGGAAGTTTTTGACCCTGTCGTCAATCAAGTAGGGCAACGGGTGGCGTTGTGATCGATGATTGTTGGGCTGACGGTTGTTTAGGTTCTGGAGATGATCGAAGACCAGTCCGGGAAGATCGAGCAACGGATTGATGCATTGCTTCTCGTGGGAGGCTTCGCTGGAAGCGAGTACCTTTTCAGAAAAGTGGAGGTGAGTTCTGGTGCCAAGCGTTTACGCGATGATCGATTAAATGAAGTTTCGTGTGTAGGCCAAGTTCTCTGGCAAGATTAAAGTCATCGCACGGCCATCTGATGCTGATACGGCCACCGTGCGTGGGGCTGCTCAGTACGGACTCTCGCGCAAGACGATCGTGTCGACGGTGATTGTGCCTCGGGCGTACATTATGAAAGTGAGCGTGGACGTGTTCCCAAAGTGGGAACGTACTGAGCGTCGCAGGTGAAACTTCCAGCAGAACCCGAGGATTGGTTGAAGCGACCCGCGTACATCAAAGAGAACAACGCGAGTGTGCCCATATGCGATAATCGGTAATAAACGTCCCGCGACATTTAGGGTTCCAGATTTGTGACCGAACGATCTAGGCTACAGTATCTGGTCATGAAGGGTGCGATCCTGCGAAAGGGGTAAGATTGTATTTAACGAATTTTCCTGATGCGGGGCTGATCGGATGCGGTTTGTGAAAGGCAACGAGTGAAGACCAAGTTTTGGTAGGGATTGCGATTGTATTGAATGGGAATCAGCCTAAATCATTGGCCGCAGCAAATTCTCACAGAACAGCCAAGGTGCGGGGACTGAATGGGAGTATTTAATCAAGGCTGAAATGGTTCACAGATTGCAATTTTGTGGCTGTCCTGTACACGTCTGAGTCCGATAAAATCATGCGATATACAGATGAGGCAAGGCTCTAGGTGTATTGACACGTCACGGGTATCAAGTGACGTTTTATGCCATAGGGCGAAACGACAGAGCTCTGCAAATGGACGGTTGATCTGAGCTCGTTACCCACGTTCCAGGAAAATGCGAGGGTTGCGCAGCCAAACGGGTTCTACACAGGTACGTGGTGGGGTTTCGCGTGTTGAAGTGGGCTGATGGAGAGGGTGTGGCAGAATTTGAGCTCGGGTTGGAGATGGACAGTGCGGAGGTGCGGGGGGTGTTGTTTTATGAGGGGCAGGAGTGGAGTCGTGTGGTGTTCGATTTTCTGAATTGAATTTTTGTGGTTGGGTCATAAGAATATTTTACGATTCATGAGATGAGATCAAGATTTCCATCGGACCTGGTGCCTTCCACACGCGGACATGTCCGTCTCATCGGACAACTCCGACTCCATCCCGTACCACCGAATATCTCAAAAACTTTTAAATCCATCCTCCTCAAATGCAGTTCCCTAACGATGGCCCATCTCCACCACCACCACCACCACCTCCTCATCCTCCAGTCCATCCTCGTCCCCGAAACTCGATTCACGAACTGGGGTCACACATTTTCTTGCGCACCACTCGCCATATTCGAGCCCGAGTCCGTCTACCAATGTCAGCTCATTGTAGAACTCGCCCACCGCGAAGGCAAGGTCGTCCGTGCAGTCGGCGTCGGTCACTCCCCCAGCGATCTCGCCTGCACGTCCGGCTACATGCTACGCACGACGAAGCTGAACCGGCTATTAGAGGTACGCCGATCTAGCCGTTCCACGTTTAGCCCTGTTTGTACAACTCATTCACCAGGTCAACGTCGACAAACGCTACGTCGTCGCCGAGGCTGGCATCACCCTCGATGCCTTGCATACTGAACTCGCGCAACACGGTCTCGCCATGACAAACGTCGGTTCCATCTCCGACCAGACCCTCGGTGGCATCGTCACCACCGCGACCCACGGAACTGGCATCAACTATGGCGTTATCTCCACGCATGTCATCGCCTTGTCTCTCCTATTGGCCGACGGTACCCGCGTATCCTGTTCCCGACAGGAGAGACCCGATCTCTTCATCGCATCGATTTGTGGCCTCGGCAGTACTGGTCTTATCTTATCCGTCACCCTTCAAGTGGAACCTGCGTTTCGCCTCAGGGAAACTCAGCAAACGTTGGCGTTTCATGAATGCATCCGAAATGTAGATGCTCTTGTCAAGGCTTCCCAACACGTTAAGTTATGGTGGTTTCCGGCCGCGGGTACTGTGCGGGTTTATTCTGCCGATCGGACCGCAGAGGTAAGCACCCGTTCCGTTCGCCCCCAAGATTCTCCGCTTATCAATCGCCCCTTGGATCTGTCAGCCAAAGCGATCAGTGGCAAACTGGCTACGAGATGCCTTTCTCGGTTTCCACGTCCTTCAATTCCTTCTCTTTTTGGGCCGTTATTTTCTCTCCCTAAACGTGTTCACAACAAGGTTTGCCGCCTGGCTCGTCAAAGACGACCTCCTCGCCGTGGATGATAGCTACCGTATATTCAATCTAGACTGCAGAGTGCGTTCTCTTTACCCACCGTGCACAGCTCCGGTCACTTAAACCACCCCCGAAAAAGTATCTCCAACACACCACGGAGTGGGCGATACCGTATGAAAACACCCCACGTTGCTTGGAAGCGCTCCATTCATGGCTAGCCAAGGAATTCGCGGACCCTAGCGGCTTACGACCACACTTTCCTATCGAGATCCGGTTTTCGGACAGCGACGACATCTGGCTGAGTCCAAGTAACGGTCGAAAGACGTGTTGGATCGGCATTATCCAGTACAAGTGAGTGCATCTTTTGACTCTCGTCACGCATTGCATTGTCCCTGACGCGATCAAGACCGTATGGGCTGGAAGTACCTTATCGAATCTTGTTTGAACGTTTCGAGGCTATCTTGTCTCGCCACGGCGGGCGTCCTCATTGGGTGAAAGCACATTCGCTTCGACCGGACAGGCTACGTAACCTATATCCCCGTTTCGACGACTTTGTTCGCGTGCTGCAGGACGTCGACCCCCACGGGATTTTCCGCAATGAATATGTCCAACGCCACATATTTGGCATGACGGGCCCAGCATTTGATGGCGCGGTGTTCAGGCGTCACGCAGGTCCACCGCAATGAATCTTTATGAAGGGACGGACGGTTACTGCCTCATTCTTCAAGTACATCACATAATGGGTCGTTTCAACATATAGCTACATGAGTACACTTTTGTTCTTTTTTTTTTTTTTGTTGTTTCATAGTAATACCTTGCGGTTAATGTACTCATAACCCTAGCTGTTGTTTAATGGATTCCCTCACCAGACGTTCGTATTCCTATACGTGTACGCATTTGATAATGATGTCAAGGAATGTGCTGGGCGGATACGCACCGGTCTGTTATCGCGATAGAGCTTGCAACAATCAATGTTGGCACCGCTCTCCAAGTTGGGTTCTGTCGTCACTTTAGGGTGTATGTGGGATTGGAGAGATGGAGAGACGTACCGGCAAGCATGGATATCACGCTCAGAATGACCTTTTCGACGCTCTGAACGGGACTCCAGCGTTCGGAAGCTTGTTCATACATGGTTGGGTCGTCTCCTGGGGTGTGGAGGATGGATATACAGACGGTACCGTCTGGGTAAACTACAAGGGGAAATGTGTATGTATGGGTGGGGTGAGTGAGGGGGGGACATACTGTTGGGATGGAACAAGGGGGGTTCGAATCTCATCTTGAATGGCGAGAGGGGATAGTCGGTGGGCTGTTGAGGTGAGATGAGAGGGATGCGTTGGTGAGGAGGGGGACGTACAAAGGTGAGTCTGGCGACAAAGACGCCACCGTCCTATGTAGAAGAGATGGAGGATGGGGCGGGCGCGGAAGAGAGAGAGGACGTACGAACGGCGTGTCTTTGGGACCACATATCAGGGCTTCCCAAGTGAAAAAGTCGGATTCCGAGATGGGACCTGGTCAAGGGGGTTGGCCAAATTTCGGATTGGAGGGGGGGGGGGGGGGCTGCGCGCACCTGCTGTGAACATGCCATCGGGGGAACCTTGGAGGGGCTCGTGATGCAGAAAAAGAGAGGATGCGAGAGTTTTGCACACCTCCTGAAGTGAGTTGCTTGTACTCTGTCATTAACCGCCGTAGCGCTGTCGAACTGTTCCCGGATCCCCTCGCACTCATCGTACCGAAAAAAAAAACAAAAAAAACAAAAAAACAAAAACAAATGAAGAAAAGTGTCGGTTATTAAACATTCTCTTTTTCTCACCCCGCATCTTCACATCAAAAAGACATCGCCTTGCTGGTCTATTTATCTTATCTCCGGCGATAAGACGCTACATGCACCCTCACGCCAGCGCTCTCTCAGCTGCGGTCAAAACGCGACACGCCACACATGACCCGGCCGCGAGGTGTGCGATCCTTTGCCGCACACACAGCATATACAGCTTGGTCGCTCACCGATTGATAGGATCATTATGGAGGGAAAATACCCCTAGTTCCGACGCACGGTCGCTAGGGAACACCGTGAATAGAATACCAAATACAAATTCTCATGCATCTTCCAGAACCAGTCGTGGCACGACATTCATGGCCATCAACTAAAATGCCCCGTCGTTTTTTTAGCAACCCTAACGTGGCTCAGATTCATATCGGGGAATGCACCCACCTCCTGGAATAGCAATTTTGCGGCATAGGGAATAGTTAATGTCGCCATCTTTTTCGAACTTTTGCAATATGAACACCATCCGTGATAGCCCATTAGGCCACACTCTTCGCAGGCGTTCACCTCGAACTTGTCAGACGAAATCATCAGCCGCTCCAGTAACAGCTGCGTTGCGCCGTATCCGATTAGGCAGTCCCGTTCCATCTCTCCAAGCCGCAATCCTCCTTCCCGGGACCGACCTTCAGTTGGCTGTCGAGTCAACGTCGCACGTGGCCCTCTGTACAACATCCTGAATAAGCTTCCGATGGCACGCTCATTCTCAGGACCATCCGTACCTTGCACGAGCGTGCATCTTGTCCATAACCATGTGTTCTGTGACCCATAACAAGTCAATCAATCCGTGGCGCATTCTATGAAAAAAGCTTTCTCACTCAGTTTCTGCAGACATCATGGATGGGTGAGCGCTTTTGCGGATACACAGGGCAGTGGCAAGCTTTACCTGATAATAGATGGGGCCAAAGTAAACATAGGCTTCCATTGGTTCACCGGTAATCCCACTTGTAAGCATGTCCTTGCCGGCGTAATTGAACCCGTGCTCGATCAAGATCCGTGACATGTCCTCCACCTGAAGGGGGTATCGTTGGCCCAGACCAACGAGGAAAATCCGAACCGGCATACCTTGGACCCGCCAAACGCGGTTCCATATTGGAGCTTGCCACACAAAACACCCGCCTGCGATCAGGGGTGAATGTATGTAACCAGGGGAAAGAGCGGACGAAGATCACCTTGCCAGCCAAAAGCTCGATCATTTTCCCGACCGTCATCCGAGACGGGAAACCATGTGGATTCATGATAGTGTCTAGAACGTGGCGTCAGCCCCATGCATGTGACACGAACAAGTCAACAATGTCTCACCAGGATTGATTCCCTGGTCATTGAACGGCATGTCCTCCTGATTCACGATCAATCCACACACACCCTTCTGACCATGTCGAGAAGAAAACTTGTCCCCTAATTCTGGCCTCCGTGTCTGGCGGATCAGAACTTTGATCAAGGTCTGATCGTTTTCGGTGTCGCTCATCATCACTTTGTCAATGTATCCAGCGACCGGTGATTTATAAGTCATCGGCGTGTTTTTGTAAGGGACAGTGGCGGCTTGACCAGTAAACGTGTTGTCATTTGCGTTCGTCGGCGTCTGCTTATTCACATAAACATCCCCCGGGTCGACTCTTTCACCGACGCCGGCAAGACCGTCCAACTGGATGATGTCATACTTTTTTTGGATCGTGCCATTCTCGTCCAGTGGTGCGTCTGCCAGCCGATCGAACCTATGATCGCCCCTTGTAATTGGAAAATACGTTCCCCCAAGCGGAAAAACAAACTGACGTGCCATTGGGATATTTTCGGATGAGTGTGGCATTCTTGCGCAACACTTGACATCTTCCATAGCCACGGTCCAGACTAGCCTAGAGCGCCATCCCTGTTAGCCTCCGAGATTTAGGAACGAGAGGGACACGATCATACTTTATTAAGAATCAGCGCGTCTTCGATGTCATACCCAGAGTAACTCATCACGGCTACTGTCGCGTTTTGACCAGCGGGCAGACGATCATAGCCAATCAATTCGATCGTCTTGGTCTTGACCATGGGTTGTTGAGGGTAAACGGATAGGTAGAGAAGCGTGTCGATCCTATGAAATTGGTTGTAGGCAATCGCACCAATCGCTTGCTTACCCATGGCACATTGATACGTGTTGCGTGGGGATTGGTTGTGGTGCGGATAAGGAATAAGTCCGGCAACGGCACCTAGGATCGTGAACGGTTCGATCTCGAGATGCGTCGTCGCAAACACGATGTCGGGCTCATACAGGGCGATGTACGAGTCGTTCTCTTCGTTGACGTCGAGATACTCCACAAGGCCGCGGCGTAAGAAGTCGTCAAACGTCATTTTTCCCGCTTTCAGTTGCTGATCATCAAAATTCACGTCAGCAATTACTGAACCGAATGCGAAAATAGGGTACTAACGATAATATGTTCTGACGTGACCTTGGGGACCCCGTTTTCAACAATGATCATCGGTCGACATATTCGTCCTCCGTCGCTTGCGATATGAACGGCGTGGTGATGGTGATTTACGTAGGCACTAACGAACTCACTGACACGGCCCGCTCTGCGCAGCCTTCGGAAGTTGGCGACGAACCTGGCGGGATATCGCGTTAAACCGACAATTGTTCCGTTGACGTTAACGACAAAGGTATGGGGTCCATATATCTCCGTGCCAGTGGCCAGGCTGATATCTTTAACGCTCATTTGAATGGTTAGGTTGACGCAATCGTGGTTGGGTGCAAACCTTCCACCCCGAGCATGAACGCTAAACGTATAATAGGTTGCTCTTCCACATCCGTCGTGATGTGTGTCATGAGCGCGAGATTCTTTACGAGACCACAGGCTTCGCCTTCGGGCGTATCGCTAGGACAAAGCATGCCCCATTGGCTAGGTTGCAATGCACGGGGTCCGCTGACCTTGCGAGTTTTTTCAAATTGAGACGAGATACGAGTCATCATTCCGAGAGCGGATATGAAGCTCAACCGACTGAGAACGTGAGTAACACCTGCTCTTTCCATCTTGAACCGTTTCAAAGACCAGTTTCCCGTAGAAATCGCGCGAACGAAACCCGAGGTGATGTGGTCACCCTGAAACTGCATCGTGTTGAACGCGTCAAATTCATTCGTCCGTGAAGGCTTTTTCAGGACCTTGTCAATTGCAGATTTGAGATTTGCGCTGAAGGTCTTGAATAAATCCTCAAAGAGCAACGCCAACAGCTGGCCGGCGCTTGAATTGAGTTTGCGTGAGTATCGGAACAGAACTGGGTATTTCGGGTACCACGTACAGCTCCAGACGCTTGTTACCAACATAGTCACGATCGTCGATTGTTTTTTCATCGTCCATGGCCACGAGAACGCGGCGCGTCATGGTCGCAACGAAGATAGCCTTTGACCTAAAATCCATTCCAACAACGGGCACATGGGCCAACACGATCGTCGCTAGCGCCTCCAGTGCCTCTTCCCAGGCTGGTCTTCGTGGGCCCACAACCTTGCGGTTAACCTTTACCCTAGACCCAATCCACTCCAGGGCTTGATGACGAGTGAATATACGGAGTTTAGCAGCCTCTTCTAGATTTGCAGCAAAGGCATTCCTGTAGGCATCCGTGGTGCCAGCAGTGAGTAGGAGGATTTCCTTATCCGACTGAATACCAAGTGCCTTGAGAGCGACAACAATCGGAACGTCCTCGTGAATTGAGTTGTGACGAAGATATATCTTGCCCTTTTTGGTGGCTACATAGGTTTTGGACTTGAGACCGCCGTGAGTTGAACTGCAAGCGATGTGAGGGACGATTTTGAGGGAGATGACGCATCAATGCTCACGAGGTGCAGGAAGCCTGGACGACGCCCTTGACGGAATCCGTTTCGACGATAATTCGGTTTTTGCTCAGCTGTTCCTGGACAAGGATGACCTTTTCCGTGCCTTTGACCACAAAGTACCCGCCGGGGTCGAGCGGACATTCGGACATGCGGGCAAGTTGCGCCTCGGAACGCCCGGTCAAAATGCACTTGTTACTACGCAACATGATGGGCAAACGACCAATGTTCACATTGGGTCTCCTCACGACATTCTTCCCGCGGGTATACTGAATCGTCACGAGGATAGGTGCGCTATAGGTGATGTCGCGTAGCCGACATTCGTGGGGGGTGATACTCTTATCGATAGCGTCTAGATCGGTACGGTCGGGGAAACCGACGTGAATATCGGTGTACTTGAGCCAGAACCTAGGATCGACGTCGGAAGTGACTTTGTTGTTGGCTTTGACGATATTCTTTATGTCGGTATCGACGAAGTAGTTGAACGAGTCAATGTGCTGTTTGACGAGACCTTTCACTTTAAGGAAAGCAGGCAACAAGAGCCATTTGTCCTGTCAGGCTGGCGATCAAGGTGCGAAGTGGACGAGATATGACACAAGCGTACCTCGACGTTTTTAATCGGATCTGCAAGACCCAACCCGTGCCAGTTTGTGCGGTTCAAATGCTGCCATTCCTCGTCCTCCGTGTCAACAGCCATGCCAGCTAGTTCAGGTATTAGTAGTCGTATTGCTACTTAAGGTAGTTACAATATTAATGGGCGTAGCGACCCCGAGCACCTGGAGCGGTGTCCAGGGGACTCCTCGGGACATACATTCAGCCTCCACATTACAAGTTCCGATGGGCGGCTTTCGTGGCTACTAATCTCCTTTCGATTCAGGCGCAGCAGCAGCGTTCGGTTAAACGCCTCCATGAGTAATGGAACTGTATTGGAGACCCTTGAATTCCAGAGGTCGCTTAGATGCGTGCTGTCACCGAAAACCCTCCATGGTCCATGGTGGCATTCATAATGACCCATTGTTGCGGTACCGTCTCGTTTCTAGAAGTGACTTTGTCCAACTTTTGTCCCCTAGGCGAGTTTCCTCGTCTTGGGAAGATCGTAAGCAATAAGAACGGACGCCACAGATATTCCTACAATAGAATCCTCTGGGCCAGGACAGTATTGATCTAAGTGGATTAGCGAGTAGTTTCCCTCGAATACTTAATGGTCCTTTACTCACTCTCCAGTTCCCAAATGACATCAACCAGCACCCCCACTTTCTCATTGGAATATCTCACGGCCGTGCGTGATGTTCAATATCAGTTGGGTGTGTCTTATACCTGTTACGTCCCTCCGAGGTCAGAGTGTTTACAATACCGAAAGTGGCCGCGTTCACTTTTTTGGTTTGGAATTTGATCTTGACAATGGAAGAAGAGATGGAATATGTATGGCGGTAAGACCATGCAAATTGCATCTACGTTACCTGGTACTCATTTTTGGCAGGATGCGACGTTGCATTTTCAAATGGTTCTACTTTTATTTTCGTTATTTCCTGCTAGCCGCGCAGATGTAGGTCAAACAGTCATTCTGCTTTCTGCATACCAAGGCAACTGATGGCATCATAGATTTCACCTGATCGTCTCGCCGAACTTATGGTCAGGTCTCACGCCGGATTTCTTGTGCGTGATGTGGTATCGATATATAATATTCGTTCTACATCTCTCGCTTTGTATGATCGAGATTATTATGGCTACCAGAGGTGAGCTCAGGAAACTACCCAAGGCCAGTTCCTCAACTCTTTTTTCAATCAGTTTTTGCGCTATTCGATCGAAGCCGCAAAGTGGGCGTCTTCTTTGGTGTCCTCATCCTCTCACAATCGGCTCTCGCGGCTTCAAGTATTGTTCAATGTCGTGAAATAGAGTACTTCGAGGCCTGCATTCTCCCTCACCCACAAAAGGAGATAACAAATCCTCAGATGTAAACTTTTTACTTTAAAGTACTCACCTCTATATTGATGAGGTACCTCAGAAGCATCATCATTACCGTCCAGAGCGTCACTACCGGTATGACCCTGTTCAAGCATGTCGTTGGGATTAGACTAGGGTGGGGAAGGACACCTCTTCTATCATTTCTCGTGAGGGATGCGACAAGTAATTATGTTGCCATATTTCGTGAGTCACCCCCCATAATCGTTTAAGCCATCAATTAGATGTAGCTGAATGCGAGTCGGATGGCGAACTTTAGTGCTATGTGGTATCGCCCTGGCGGCCTGTGGGCTCGATGATCTGCGAAGTATTGCTATTGTACCGTACGTCTCACACGCTCACTGTTCGAAGCCACTGGACTGACGAGTCGACTGAAGTTGGTCGATATCCCTCCTTTCGACTATTGTGAGTAATGTCATCGCAACCTGTGCACAGTGACGGGCCCAGTCTCAATCTCGACCTAGGGTTGTCGTCTCATTTTAAACATGGAACACTTTGCGAGAGGGAATCCCTCGGACGATGAGATTCTGCTCACGACCCACATTTCCTTGTAATGCAACAACTTATGCATATGTAATTTTCGTGATGTCGGTAGTGGAATAGGCAGTTGGGAACGGCGAGGACTCGAGTCGTCGAGATACGAGGTTCCCACATAAGAAATCGTATCCCTCACGATTATCAAATCTAAAAACGAGTAGCCATCATCACGCAGTGTTTGACGTACCACACCCCATGATCAGCGGCGATCCTATTGCAAAACCATAAACCATGACGATGGCGTTCACACGGTCACAGATGCTCGAACTTGTGGTTATCAAGGCTAAGTTTATGTAGCAATACGCGTCTACCTCAAGCTTCTTGCTCTAGCGCTGTGACGAGGATTGGTCTGTTCATCGATCGAGATGGCTGTACGACATTGCAAGTCTGTCTGTATTGCAGTTCAGTTTTCCTGTAGATCTCCTAATCTAAATGTCATAATGTATTAAAAACAAGCACAGGCAAGGGTCATCGGGAATACGAAATGTTGCATTATTCTCGATACATACAAACGGACTCGGCTAGATC
>JBBPLM010000147.1:20617-33931 GCA_038089795.1 Pulchroboletus neoregius | reverse complement strand
GCCATCTTTTTGGGTGAGGCCCTGACGAAGCACATCCATGCCACCGAGACCAAACCGCTCTCTGAGGCGGACGCGATCCTGCGCGATTTTGCTGCCATGCGACATGCACGTGCGCTTGAAGTGATTGAACTCACCAAAGGGCTGTTGTCGATCATGGCCACGAAGACTGGGACGTGGATGTATTGGTGGCTGCCGATCAGCGTGTCAACGGTTCGGGATTGGACATTGTGGGTAGCGGGCAAGTTGCCGTTTGTGCAGCGCAGGATGGCTTGGGAGTTGAGTGGCTTGGGTCGGAGGTGATTCTGGCGTTTTTTTTCATACATTTTTTTTGGACATGTCCGTTTACGACCGTCGTGATGCATGCATACGTTTCTTTCTCGAGAAGTTTCAAAAAGGTGTTTTTCTTGAGTTCTCACCGTGCCAGATCTCGTCGATCAGTTCGAACCGCATCGACATCGCCTAGCATCAAGAACCCGATCGGCTTTGATGGCAAATCTGATGATGATGTGACCCCGTTTATTTGTTCGATTCTTTCTCAAGACATTCCACAGTCTGTCACCGACAGTCGCAATGCACACACATGGCACGTAAAGCGACTAAAACTTTGGGCTCTTACAAACAGTCTGGTGCGAGAAAGCTGAAGTTAAAGTTCTCCCACTTTTGTCATCGACCATCAGGTTTTGGTAGTATGTTGAGCCGATCTTAAGTAACCTCCTGCGAGGACAGGTTGTGCGCAGAGGAGATATTTGATATCAGAAATCGCCCATCTAGAGACTAGCAGCCCCTACTCGACACCGGGCTCGATATGGCGCGCCACGTCCAGTACGCTCAGCATGTTCTTTCAAGTATATAAACAACAAGAAAACAAATAGGTATATAAACCGTTCGTTCTATTCGTACCTTTATACTACTGTTCGATCTCCAAGGCCTCACGCCAAACATCTCACCTCCCCACCTCCCACCATCGCAATCGTCGCCCCAAGACACCACCCCAACTCCGTCCCCTCGATCCGCTTCCCAAGCTCCACGTCCCGCACGTCCGCGAACTCGTATCCAAGTCCCAACAGGGCGTGCATAAACGTTAGATCGAGACACCACTCCGGTCGGTCGTCCAACTCCTCCATCACGTCGGGGTACGCACCCCAGTGATTCAACCAACTGCTCGGGCCTGCGCAGACTTGGCGTGCGAGGGTGGCGATCGTCGAGATGGTAATCCGCGGTTGGGCGCCGTTGGATGGTGGGGGTATCAGAGGCATAATCCGATCGTAGAAATATGATAAGAGAAGGATCTTGCCGGTCGGGAACGCATCCAACAACGACGGTTGGTAGACACCATTGAACGAGCACGGTTTGACCTCGCAGATACTATGGTTCGTGAGATTAAACCGTCAGTGGTCAACGATGCCAAAAAAAAAATAACTCACGCATCCTTGGCCATGACCAACTCCAAAACCCGCTTACACGCCTCGAAACTCCCAATGTCCTCCCCCGCCATCAACACCTTGACCTTGCCGTCCTCCAAAGGCACGTCCACCTCCTTCGTCATCTTCTGTGAGAGACACGGATTCGGCACCCGTGGCAACTCACCCTCCCCACTCACCCGCATCGTCCTCAACCCATCCATAAACTCCACAACCCGATGCACACTCTCCCTCGCACTCTTCAATCCATACCCCAAATACGAGTGTTGATACAACACCCTCTCCTCCCCCCCAAACATCAACTCATACTTGTGTTCCCCATCCTTGAGCACCCCACCCACATCTTCTCTCCCCTCCCCTCCCTTTTCTGGCTCAAACACGATCTGCGTCGACCCACCCCCCAAATCAAGCACCGCATACGTCGGCGCGTCCTTGGGCGAATCCGCACGAATCGTGTCCAACAAATAGTTCGCCGTAATCCACGCATACACACCTTCGTCTTTCCCATCCATGATCACCACCCCATCCTGATCTGGCACCGCGAACGGATACGTCGTCCTCAACCGCTCCTCCACCGCCTCCAAAATCGCTCGACTCGCCTCGACGCCGAGTAACCGTAACCCAGCCGTCGCTTTCACAGCCAACGGCGTACATTTTTGCAATGACGGCGGTACGACACGGAGCGCTTCGTCCAGGAGGATGTCCAGACTCTCCGCAGCACCTTGTGGCGTCTTGGTTCGATCAGACAACCCCGGTTGGATCATCTTGAACACTTCGTATTCGTACGCGGGCGACGGTCCGCAGTAGTTGAACTTGTAAATGTGGATACGAGAACCGGTCGAACCGGCGTCGATCATGAGGGCGTATTGCACGAGCGGGAGGTGGGGTGCATATGGGTCGGTACAGTGGACCGTTTTGAGTGGGTCGGGATCGGTTTCGGGGGATGTAGGTATGGTGGATGGAGTGGTGAGGGTCGAAGACGGGGACGATGTTGGCCGGGGCGCGTCGTCCAGCGCATGCGTTTCGATGGGTATCTTGCCTTGTGGCGGGTAAATATCTTCTAATCCAGGTGTTGGAAGATCTGGGAGGGGGTAAACGTGTTGGCTGGATTCGAATTGGAAAAAAAAAGAAAGAAAGAAATGGCGTACCCGCTGAGAGGGCATCTCCACGAGGACCGAAAAACCAGACGAGTCCCATGAGTAGGCCACATCCGACCGCTATCTTTTTCCAAGCGAATTTCCTACTCGGACGGCCGGGGCCCATGCCACCTTCAAGACGCTCGTAGGTGTTGTTCCTCGCGGGTGTGGCAATCATGGAAACGCGACGAGTGGTGAGAGTGGAACTTGGACCACGAGGCTCACGGCCCAAGTCAACAGAGGTGGAGAACGCCGAAGGGTGTTCACGGGGATTAATGTTGGCTGTTAGAAACAGGGAAATTCAGATGGTGGAGTTCTCTCTTCCCTGTAAGCGTTATAAATCCGACTAACGACTACACTTGGACTTGTCACACAGATCCCAAAATACAGCGAACACGTTTGGCTTATTCAGTCTAAACGGGATACATGATGGCATACTTATATATCGAGTAAAAGATGGGAATCACCGAGGTTGGACTCAAAAAGACTGCGACGATTGGATAGAAAATACGAAAATGGGGGCAGGGGATGGGGATGGGGGGTTACGACGATGCTCCTAACCAGTGGAAGAAAGGGAAAGCTGATGAGTGTAGGAATACACGGAGCATCGAAGATTATAGCCTGATCACCCAGGCTGGGGCTAGGCATAAATCGTCTGCGAAGAAGAAAAAGAAAAAGAAAACACGAATTGGTATACAGCAACACAAAAGTCATACTGCGGGAGATCATGAATCAGGGAACTCTGGGCACTCGATATGGTGGCTGCGAAGCAGAGCCTGGCACGTCAGCGCTCGTTGCTTCCACATCTCACCCTCGCGCTTGCATTGTTCCAGCCCACCCTCCAACTCCCGTTGGTGCTCTAGCTTACGCTTCCGACTCCGCCGTGCAGCGATTGTATTTTGACGTCGCTTCGCTTCGATCTGCTCCTGCTCCGAGAGCGTGGGAGTCAAACCCTCCTCGACAAGTTGGTCCTCTTCATCATCCGGGCCGGCGGTACGAAGCCGCTTACGACGCCAGGTGGCAGGAAGCTGTTTCCGAGAAGTAGCGGAGGGGGTGAGATACTTGCGCGATTGAGTGGGTGCTTCAATCGGAACAAGGGACGAGGGTGTGAGGTTCTTGCGGGTACCGGTAACGGTGGTTTTCCGTTTGGCGAGCGCAGAGGGAGAGGCACTAGGGGAGTCGATGAGCGGTGTGATTGGAGACTCTAGGCTGTACATCCTGTCAAAGTTGGGTTGATGGGGATAGACGGAAGGCTCATTCTGTGGCGACTTCGACCCGTGATACGTGGCGTCGTTGAGCTCGCTAAACAGAGACGGAAATTCGCCAAATGAGTCATTCCCACCGAAGTCACCCATCAGAGGACTTGTCATGATGTCCGCATGCATGTCGGAACCGAGAGCAGGAGTAGTGAGCAAGTCATCATCGAAAGGCGAATCGATAAGTGGCGAAGTCAGATACTCATTCATATCGCTGGACATTTGAAGCTCTGGCGTTACTGTTAAGGAGCAAGATAAGTATGGTGTTACCAGACACGTCGCAAAAGAATACAAACCATTCAAGACGTCCATGAGCGACCGGACAGCATCCGCCTCCGTCACTTGTATCGACGTCGCCACCGGCACGGTGTCCTCGGTTGGGACATCATTCGCGCCATTGTCGTTGGGTTGTTGAGACAACATGGTCAAGTAGTTGGAGCAAAGGTTTTCGAAATCGGGCGAAGACAGGAATGTTTCGGTTGGTTGTGATGAAGATGCTTCTTCAAAGTCAATTCTACGTGGAGTTGTTCGAGGGGCAATTGGCAAAAACTGGGGTATCCCATAATGGGCAGCAAGATCCGAGATGTTATTGAAGACCTGGTTAGACGTCCGAGGACGTGTAGAGTGAGTGTTTATCGCAGCATGGCGAGTAGACGAGCTTGAAAGTTCAGAACTTTCAAGGAGAGCGGGAGAGACCTGATGACCGGGGTTGGGCGATAGACCGGGATGATACGAGATCGGCCGTTGATTTAACAGGTCTTGTGAAGGGAGCACATGTTGATTTGGAGTATACGATATATATTGATCTGAAATTGCTGAGTGGAGAGGGGTGATTGGATGTGAACGGGAGCCAGGCGACAACGCGAAGGGCCTGGCGGGTCTGGAACCATGAGACGATGTCGTCAGCGCCTCATTCTCAGCACAAAGGGTATCGTGTCCATCCGTGCGCGGCGTGAGTTCAATGCGACTCGATGAGCACTGAGACGGCCGTGACCCCGAAGGCCGCGCCGATGATGTTCGTGAGTGCCCTCGAGGGGACGGACGAGACAGATCGGACGACCCAGGGATCGACGGATGACCATGAAAAGATGCCGACATAATTGCGCAACACAGGATGCTGATTTCAGTCTCGAGACAGAAATCGATACAGGAATGTGTTTTGCGCAGTGGTGCCGAGCGGACAGAGCACACGTAGGACACAATGAAACAGATGCAGATCGAACTGAATCACTCACGGATGTGGAGAGTACAAGTGACTCGAGGGCGACTCAGGAGCAGTGGGGTGGCTGCTCCCAGGGGTCGGTAGATGGGGGTTAGGAAGAAAAATGGAACAGCGCGCATCTCTGACTCGATCAGCTTATAAAGGACCCATTTTCACAGCTTTTCAAGCTCAGAACGCGTGTTCCCGAACTGGCGGGAAAAGCACCGCCTCACCGCCTGACAGCAAAATCAACTTGTATCATTTTTGGCATAGAAAAAAAAATAAAAGAAAAATATATGGCATGCAACAAACCATCGAGGTCAGTCTGGCCATCAAGAAAAATGATGAATCATACGCTAGGATGAAACAAGTCGAGCCTGTTGCAAGGACCCAGCTCCCGACGACTACGGAGGACCTTAACAGCCGCATCCCCGCCGCAGCCTCCGTGGGACCAACGGAACCACGCGATTGGCTGGGCCAAAGCTGAGTCAAGGTTTCCGCAGGCGACAGTCTGGTCACCGGATACCGAGCCAGGGCAGCCGACGGCATGCGAAATCCTAGGAACACCAGCCAATCGGGTGACAGCCCGCTTAAGTGGTGCTCGTCGTACCACATGTACAGAGATGCAATTCATCCGCACCATTGATGTATGATCTCGCAGCACACTTTGAAGTGAAACGATCCAAATGTTCTGCTTTGGTATTCAAGAGAGTAGGGCCAGCAGAGCCGAGGGCCACGCGTCCAGGCACACCACCGGTGTCCAACAAGCTCACCGGGCTGACTCAGTGCGATGGCACTACATTCCGATCAGAAGATCGGAGCACTCTGAACGGCGCAATAGCAAGCTCACCCCCATACTATCATACAGCACAAACGGGATTGTACACATGGGTGGCATCACCATGGTGACCCTGCACAAGATAACGGTTCTTGCGCCCCGGATCGGAGAGACTGTGAGCAAACACAGCTTGATTAAATGCTTCGAATGGACTTTTCCGTGTGAACATTCAGCAATCCGAGCGCATTAATGCCGAGGGAGAGGCGCAGCAAGGCTGTGTGGGGGAGCTCGACGCCATCGTCAATGTCGGAAGATGGCAGCACCTCCTTCACAATGTGAATAGCGAAACCGTACAAAAGGGGGTAACACACCTAGCGGCAGGCGTGAATGCGATGACGGATCATTGATCACCAAAGTATTGCCGTTTCACCGGCCACAGCTGAAATGCGCATTGGACAAGAATGGCTCTAAGCACTGCGGATTTACGAGAACTGGTCGGGAGAGTTTGTGATTACAAGAACTGAAATGATTGGCGGGATAGAAGAACTCGGAGAGAAACGGACGATTTCGTTCAACAAGTGTTTGCAAGTACTACATCCAAGAATAGTAATAAACTACCACGGTTGCTGTGCAACTCCACAGCCACAATTCTCCCTCGATCGTAGACAAGATAGGACGAGGACAACATCGTCAAACGCGATTCAAGCTAGGAGGATGACATCTCGCAAACGTCGAGCTGCGACAAGCAGTGCAAAATTTGGGGTGCGAAACCGCAGCGACTGGTGCGACTTGCCGAAAGCAGTGCAATTCAATTCATATTGCGGAAGTCACCGAACCGGTTGCCACTGATTGATCCGGGTATAAAGAGCTCAGATCACCCCAATCACTGATCTTTTATCTCAACACCTACTTTCTACACCTCTCTCGAACAAGAACAAGCTTCAAAATGACCAAGGAGGCATACGATCAAGTGAGTAGATCGATAAGCGCAACCCATAAAAATCGGTCACTGACCCCGGGTCCCTTGTCAAAAGGTCGTCGGCGCGCCCCACAAGGCCAAGCTCTCGCATGAAATCATCGCCGCTGCTGCCTCTTACGAGGTTTGCTATCCCCTAAGACTTTTGAAACGAGACATGCTGACCGTCTTGTAGGCCATGAAAGCGTACAATGATCACAAAGAGAAAAACGGCGAGACCGTCAGTCATGCCAAGGCAAAGGAAATTTTGTACGTCCATACATACCATTCCTAGGTGCAGTATCTAATGTTTGGGATCAGGGCTGCTGCAAGTGGTGCTTTTATCGATCGCATAATTGAAACCAAGGGTCTCGATGCGATTGACCAATACAAGGCCAAGCAACAGGGTGAGTGATCAACAAAAGTGCAGAAGTTTTAGTCCCTGACATTCCGTGCAGCTCACGAGCACCACGATAACCACTTGAAGCACCACCATCACTAATTCAATGTGTCGGATCTCTGATGTCCTCGAAGTGTACTAGTTGTCCTAAATACGAATTCTTGTATACCCAAAGTATTAACCCTTGCTTTGAACTACAAGTGGTTAACGTTGTAACTGGGTTGCGGTCAGCGTACCAAACAAAGTCTGTCAATGACTCGGATGTTGTGCTGTTCTAGGGCTCACTACCGCGCGACGTATAATTATTGCTCAGTTTGTCTGGGTTTGTAGCATACTTTCAATGACGGTAGACGACAGTAACTGCCGAGGTGTGCGGATAGTATAATTGACAGACAAGCTTGCATACAGCGGACGAAAGGAGGAAATGTGCCCGATTGCAAACCAGCCAAAAGGACAGATCAAAATAGCCGTTAACTTGAGGTCACCATGAGGCTCATATGGTTCAGAATAGATCACTCACTGGCAAGTGCGCACATCCCAGCGCCAACTTCTGTAATTCTGTTATCATTTATGCTGCGACCAGCCTCAGGGACCTTAATGAACACAATTTAAAATACACTGCCTTTGCTTGCACATACAATAGCATATTACACTCACAGGCAGAATGTTGTAGCTCAAGCGCCCACCTCAGAGATCGCCGTGTTCCATTTCCTCGGGCCACTAGAGTCACATATAAGTGAGTAGCTCAAGGGTTGGGCAACGAGAATACATAATAGACATACCGGGTCACCCTCCTCACAAGCCGGTCTTTACTAGTTCCTGCGTTCTGTCCCTTCCTTCAACTCACACAATATCCAGCAGATAGAGTCTACTTTCCTCTCACGAGCCAGCCCCACGACCGTCGCATACTCGCCCACCATGTACACTTTCTCCCATCTTTTGTTGTGTTGGTTGCTTGCTACCTCGTCGACGCCATTCCTCGCCTCCGCTGTCCGCTCATCGAGACCTCCAGCACCACCCCAACGACGCGAGACAAATTATGGCTACTATATCCCAATGGACGGAGGCGGCAGCATGCTAACAGTGCGTATTGCATTTCAGTACTGTTCAGGATGTTGATGCAATGTCATCTTTGATTCCTTTGCCTCCGTAGCAAGTGCAAGATACATACCCTCCAGGACTTGGCGAACCCATCAATGTCATCATATCAGCCTACTCGGATTCACCGGTTCTCCAGAACAGCGTGAACAACGGAGGTGCCATCAACTATTACCAGTCAGTTTGCCTTACTGGCCCATCACAATGTCCTCCTTCAACTAGCTTGGCCTCTCTAGGTCTTTCGGTTTCTCGACCGAATGCTTGGGTCAGCATTCCGATGACAACCAAGCTGCGAATCTCGGTGATGGGAACGGATACAGTATGCATTCCATTCCGCATGTGTAGCCATCCTTCTCCGCGCTCACGTATTCTGGTCGGCAGTCAACGAGACAGCGATTATAAGATGGGACTACGGCAATGTTCAACTCGGTACTTGCGAAGAAACGATTGAAGGCGGCAATCATTTCCGGTATTGGATCCAGAATGGGCCCGATGCGGATAGTGGTGCCATCTTTATGGCGGCCTCATACGAGATGCCGATCGCCGGTATGTTCCTTGCTCTAGTCTTGCAGGATTCCTCTCTCAGAGATTATCGATTATCGTTCACAGACCAGCACAACATCATCGTCAATGGGTTGGTGTTCGGAATATCGCAGATCTCTCTCTACTGACATGGTCATCATCATGACGTGGTAGTTACAATCTCGGACGCGACTGGCTGGTTGGAAACGTCACATCACAGTCGACTATCATTCCCACCTCCAGTCTCACAAACACGAGCACGTACTCGGGCCAAACGTCCTTCAACGGATATACCTACCATACCTCTGTCAATTACGTCTCTGGGCTGCTCCAGAATACCAGCGACGGCATAAATCATTACCAGTCCGTCGCTTTCAACGGCACGAATGCAATCGATGGACTCGTCGCTGTCATGACGGTCAAGATCACGAGTCAGCCATCCACAAGCAGCAGGTACGTCTCTTTCTATCTGCGTCTAGACTCACTTCTACCTTCGTGGTAATATGAACTGACTTACCTCGTACCTAGTGCGGAGAGGTCACATAGACCTATCACACTGTATTGGATGTCCCTCGTACTTGCCTGCTTGGTGACCGTTTCGTCACTATAGCCTCACCATGCATACTCGCACGGATCCGGAAGCCGATACTTCTGGATCTGTGCCACCCGGACTCTTCGGATACAAACCCATCACGCCCTTTTTTTGGAGAGTACCCTCCTTACTGACACCTGCTTACGACTTGTGATGACCCATCCCGTTAACGAGCTCGATTACATTCTTTCCCTCACCCTATTACTTACCGTTATTCCTTGTTACTCCCTTGACAGTATTTGTTCATAAGGACACCGACTGACACAAGTCCCAGGTACGGACGTTTTTCACCAATAGAGGATCCATACCACACGTAGGAAATTAAATGTGCAATATCTCATTCGACTTGACATGCCAGATCAAGTGTGTCGTGAGCCACGATGAACGGGTCATCATTTTTCTCCGAATGATCGCATTCTACGGATCAAAGACCGTTTATTCCGATCGATTATATATATGGAGTATACACTCGACCTTGTGCAAACCACGCATACTTTTGGTCTGGTGCTGAGTCGATGAATATGCTCATCGCAACACGTTTGAAAAAAGGGGGGTTACAAACCCTGATCAGGAACGTCAACGACAAAGATCAGAACGGGGGATGAGTTGTCTGTATTCAGAAGAGGTCGACGTGGGGTCGTCCGGACTACTCATAAAGTGGATGGCGGCAGGGGTGCCACTATGGTCGACGATGGAAGGCACTGTGGGGTCCAGCGGGGGACGAAGGAAATCCAAGGGCGAGAGCACTGGGTACGCACGCCGATTCCATGTGACGACGAAGGGCCAGATGGAAAGAATGTTACATTAACTGGATGAGAGGATGTAAATTTTCTGGAGAACAACGAATGTTGGACCTGAGAACTTGTTTCGAATGATGAACCATTTTCTTTTTTCGCGATCTGTAACTTACTGAAATCTCCGGACCTTTGAGATCAGTCACAAAGGCTTCGGTAGTACTAGTAGCCTACGACCCTCTCGTTCTAAGAAAAGAGTCGGACTTGCAACCTTCTAAGCCGTACGCCATCATTGTCATGCCCCAGAACTGGACGGAACATGTACAGGACAACACTGCCAGCTAGCTTCGGCGTCTCTGTCGGTCAACCTCTAAAGATGATCAGAATGAGCACGGAGAACGCGCAGCTGCCCGATGTTGCGTTTGAAGACGTCGGAGCGATAACCACGAAACATGTCACTCACCGGTAGTAAGTCTCTTGTTTGGTATGCTCGATCATGTCACCGGTTGACCGGTCTGACCCACGGCTGATATCGGTTTCAAGCACTGATCTTATGAGTGAACAGTCGCTAAAAAGGTGACCACTGACTTTGCGCAGATGATGTCACTTTTGACGCTCCGGCGGTGGGTATTCCTTTTATACTGGCAAGCACCTTGTCCTTGAACAGTTTTTTGTCCCTGTGCGTCTACCTTATCGCCAACGGTCGCCCCACGCTTACTGGCCGACTACCAGGGTGGCCTGGTTGCATAATGAGAAAACTCCAGAAATGCGAAGACAATACCAAACTTTAGTATTGTATGCAACGGGAAGGACATGGGCTCTTGGGGATTTTGAACCAATATACATATCAACTGGTTGGCCCACACTACCACCAACTTACTGCATGGTGTTCTAATCACAACGGGATTAGGTCGCTTCCAAGACCACCAAACTAACTTGAACAATGCACCATGATGAATCAAACGGGTATGATTAACCAACCACGAGGAACAGGCGGAAAGTCTATCACATAAGCAAACACCAGACCCATCTAGCAACTATCCCCGACAAATTCCCCAATCAACACTCAGGTCTAGGCCTCAATGTTGAAAAGGTCGGTCTTTGCGTAGACATTTGCAACGTTGCTGGAAGAACCAGTCTATTAGCGATCGTTCGTTAACGCGACAAAGACAAGCCTTACCCAACCTCGACCGCAATAATCGTACAACCGTCACTGGTAATGGAGGTTCATCAGCGGACTGGTTCGGGCATTTTCAGAATGAAACTCACATTGCATCAATGTCGGCAGGAATAATGACATCAATGGTTGCAGAAATGTCCACATCGACCAAGAGGTCGATATTCACGTCGATCCCGGGGCGGACTAGTTGCAGGCAAACCTGGGCGGGGTCGCCTACAGCGACAGCAACGTCGACGTCGACTTGAGCACCAAGTTTGACCTCGGCGTCCACTGAGATACTCAGCGCGGAGACAAACGAAACGCAGAGAGCGAGAGCACTGCGTAGGCACACCGGTCAACGTGACGATAAAGAGCGAAAGGAATGAAGAATCTACCTGAGCTTGGCGAACATGTCGAAGGATGAGAGCGAGATAGATAGACTGAAGGAGAGGATGTGGGTTCTCTGCAGAATAACGAAGGACCTGCCTGGCTTTTATATCGGAGAGCTCGCCTCGAGTAATACAATTTTTTTTCCTCCTGTACTGCAATCTGCAAACTGAAGCTTGTAAGCGAGGGCCCACCTCATCGGCATTTTGAAAAGCGCGTTTGGATGTCTTTTTTGCTCGCTAAATCCTCGCTTACCCTTTTAGACTCGCTTACGGGTGTTTTGGCCAATCGGAGACTCGCAAAGTGTCGTTAAATGTGTACGTTATTTTTCAGCTTTGCAGATGCCTGTATGCTTTGTAGCCGACGAGAGCCCTGCAATAGCCGGTTCTAAAAAAGTAACATGAGTTATGGAGTGACGCAAAAAACAACAAGTATCAAACTCGACGCCGACACAAGTATCGGCTGGCATCAGTGGCGTTGTCAAATGATGACGGTACGTAGTACTACCGTCTTACCAAGTGAGCTACTGTTCGGTATCGGTGGGTGAGTCGACTCGACTGCGCTAAATTTTACAATGCAGACCGGCGAGCCAACTTCCCGGATTTGGTTGAAATCAACAAGTTTGAGCAAGTTAGACTGTCATTGACACGATGAAGTCGACCTGCAAGCCTCATGTTTTTTCGTGTTGTTCGTCGCTTTGGAAGCAATTCGATTCAAGCCTCCGCCATAGTTGCCATAGTGGGACTTACTAGTAGTAGTTAGAGCTCAGAAACGGGTTAGGTTTCCTCGGTTGTGGCACCCATACATAATAGATCGCTACTAACCGTTGAATGCATTCTGACAAAATATACCCGCTGTCCTTCAAGTTCCTCGCCAATCAAACAACCCACTCGCTGCATGTTGTCCCCAACGTGGTCAACTGGTTGGTCGAGTTATTCAAATACTCGTTCTAAATGGGCATCAAGTGTGTGTAAGCCCTCTGTGATTCTCTGTATTTCTATCATGACCGTCATCAGTGGGCCAGAAAATGGTAGGTACCAGTACAATACCAGTTGGGTATCACATTATCAACGAAAAGCAAAACAGAGGTTTCCTACCAATACATTAAGCCGGAAATTAAACAACCGTGAGGCACATACATCTGCAAAGCTGAAAAATAACGTACACATTTGACGACACTTTGCGAGTCTCCCATTGGCCAAGACACCCGTAAGCGAGTCTAAAAGGGTAAGCGAGGATTTAGCGAGCAAAAAAGACATCCAAACGCGCTTTTCAAAATGCCGATGTAGGACTCAAAGTGATGTTTTGCTACGAAGAGACGCTCCCTAATGGAGCTACGCATAGCTGTGGCCAATAGAAAGCAGGTAAACCTGGTTCCTCGGCAATACAATGGTATTTCTGGTTTCCTCGGCTCCCAGTTCACTGATGCGTTGTCAGAATTCCTGCATTGTGAGTGGTAATAAGTCGGAAGAGCGAACAAACTAGACGTAATGATCACAGTTGGCCTACCGATCTGAGTCCGGTCCAAAGTTTCGCCAGACCACTACGCTGGCAGCCACACCTCATTCACCTCAGGGAGAAGCACGTCGGGTAAGCCAGTGGCTCCACTCCTGCGTGCAAATTACACATGTTCTGACTCGGGGATTACCCGTAAGATCAGACTATCTTCTGTTCT
>JBBPLM010000147.1:10115-20518 GCA_038089795.1 Pulchroboletus neoregius | reverse complement strand
GCTGGCAGCCACACCTCATTCACCTCAGGGAGAAGCACGTCGGGTAAGCCAGTGGCTCCACTCCTGCGTGCAAATTACACATGTTCTGACTCGGGGATTACCCGTAAGATCAGACTATCTTCTGTTCTCGAAAGTTCGAAACCCTGGTTGGGGGAGATTACTTGCCGTAAGCGTTTCGTGACTCTGCCTTCTCAACTTTGAAGAATGTTGGTTTTTGTCCTCCAGCGTTGATTCCATCTGTTTGCGGTCGACAACCTTGTAGTGTTGCAGAACAAGGTCGGAATGCCGGAAAGGTAAATGTGCTGGACTACGCATCCGCTTGATTTTTTACACGGGCAGGTTGAACTAGCTCTAACCGCGTTCCGAAATCCAAACAAGGGATTGGAGACTCACCGGCCTGCACGGCGGTTCATGCACACGCTCCAATTGATTGGCCCTTCAGATTTTGGTCCACACATGAGCACGAGGGGATGGTCGGTACTCTCCAGTAAGCGAAAAAAAAACTCTTGTCGCACACCGACACGTTGGCAGCTGTATTCATACCTACATACCGGCACAGACATTCACCGTCTGCAAGCACAATGACAATCATGGGTCATTATCCTTGGCTCCGTCTCGCATCGTTTCCTCGTCGTTCGGGTCCTAATCACGCAACGAGCAGTAGTTCCAGCTATGGGTACGCTATCTTGTGGGTTAAATCAACAACACCTGCATAAATTTCAAATGTGAGTCGTGCTGACAGACTGTATCCCGATCGGCAAAAAAAGGCAAAAATGATGTTGAGCGACAGACAGATAGAGTCATTCCCTGATTGATAAGTTCCATGTAAGAGAGTACTCACCCGGTTTCGCATGCAATACACACGTTTGGGAGATTATGTGTGTTTCCTCGCCATTTGCCTGGCGTCGACTCTCCTTGTGTTTGATCAGCAAATGCATATCCTCTCGCGTCCTTCGAATGGTATTCCAGAATAATCCACATCTCATATCAAATAAACCGTCCTAGCCACTTCCGATAGCTGATCAGGGTTCTAAGAGACAACTGGATTTAGCATCGAATTCAACACGGTCGCTGAAGCAGACAAAGAAATACTATAAACGACCATGAGTTTGAGGCCTCGACCAAATACGAGGCTGCCAGAACTACTTGCTGATATCAAGGCGCTGGTTGAATGTCTACAGAGCATAATATACACCTCAGATGGTCGTCGGAAGCGAAAGTCGATGGTTGAAGTGACAACGACCTCTGCTGGGGGGGTCGACCGTCCGGGGAGACAAGTAACGCAGGATGAGTGGTCTGGAGGGAGAATTTTGCTCGAGTACCCGACCCAATCTAAGTATAAGCTTCCGTGCGAGGTCGTATTCCGGGTGGAAATATCCCGGTCCGGTAGAGTGCAAGCCCCTTTACTACATCATTGACATTGTCTCATGAGCATTCGTATTCGAGTTAGTTGGATAACGCATGTCCCGCACACCCAATACTAGCGTTATCGCGTGTAGCCTGTCTTCGGTGGTGAGGGGCTGGAGTGGATATTCAAGGCAAACGCTTCTCTGTAAGGGGTCGAACTTGCGAGATACTACAGACTGGATTGAGTCAGAAGGGAAATTCCTAGAGACTCTCGCTGGAGAATCACTCGCTTCTAATAGCCTTCCTTAGGAACAAGACTCCCATTTTCCTTTGGAGTCTCGATAGAGTAGGTCTGGTTATTCCTGCAAGTGAGCCATAGCGAAATGTCAGTTTCTTGACGACCGCCTTTGAAACTTGTTCTTGTCATTCGGAGTCGGAATTCGGAGGGGCTCATTCGATGCGAGTTCCGAGAGCAAAGATTTGAATTCCCACGGTACTTAGCCTTCCTACATCTGCTGGCGCTGAGCTCGCCGTCGTCCCAACCTCTTGCTCGCCGTTCGCGACGACAACGGCCACTTTTTTCAAGCACGCCGTGGTTGATGATCTATTGCGTTGACTCTGATGCCGCCGCGCTCACTCGTTGCTTCCTCAAGGCGTCCTTTGTCCGCAATATTCCTAGGATCGTTACCACCCAAGGATCCCAAGGAAGTCAATATCCCTGCCCTTCCTGAGCCTCCGGAGAGTCTCGGCGCTGTTTCCACTTCTGGCTTGCCATCCCCCCCAGCAACCAATTCTACTAGCAGCGGCTCAACTGGCGACGACAACAGCGCGAACTTTGGCAGCATCAGGCAGCGCCCAGTTTCGTATTCAGGTTCTCCAAGCGACACGATGCCTACAGAAACGTATGACAAGCCCATAGCTATATTCAAGACTTCAAGACCCAATTCTGATGACGAAGATGACGAAAACGACCATGCGGGTGAGGAAGACATTACTGCCAGGCTTGACCGCAAACTTGGAGTCAAAAATCCCAGCGAGAATATCGCAGCGCTCCAGCGGGTTAAGAGCCTTGCTCAACGTAACCGCATGGTGAGCCTGCTGCGCTTTCCCCTCGACTTTTGCTCATTGCATGCCCTTGTTCCACCCCACGTGTTGTGGTATATTCCTGGCACCTTCGGAACTACACTTTCTTAAATCTGATTGGTTTCGGTATTTTAATGCTAAAATGCCTTCTTGCTGCCTATATGCTATTCAAACCGGCTTGCTTGCCGAACTGATGTTTGATGAGCAGGCATTAGATAAACTTTCTTCCCGCCTCCACACTCCATCGCCGACCCATACTTCTCGTTCTCCTAACGCCGCCTCTTCATCTACTTCCACTGCATCATCATCTCGCCTCTCATCCTATCCACACTCGCAGTCTGCACCACAGGTTCAACGCACTGATACCCTCTCGGGATCCGAGACCGAGCGAGAGAGTTTACGTGCGCCAACTCCATCCCGTTCTGATTCCAATTCCTACCGTTCATCGTCTCCTGAACGTTCATCGACACCGCCGTCTATATCAAACTCGCGTCCACGACGAAGGCTCACATCTGCACCCACGTCTCCGGAGGAGACGCGTCAGGCGTCTCCCGGCCCTTCACGTACTCCCCGCAAACGAGTGTCCATGGCGAGTGCCATATCTGCTCAGAGTGTGGAGAGCGGGGGATACAGTAGAAATGACCATGATGTTACTGAAGCAGCGCTGGCCGCTGTAGCTTCTTCAAGGAAGAGTCCGACAGGAAACAAAAGGGCAAGGCAGCCACTTCCGAGAGAATTTAGAGATAGAGAACGGCAGAGCTTGGACGGACGGGTTTGTGACGTGGTTAAGTTACCTTTACAGTCGGCTAAAAGTGTCTTCTGTCAGAATTCGATTGAGCCCATGACTCCACACCCGGTGTACGATGGATACGATGGTCATTCACCAAGAACTACGGCGCATACAGCCGTCAATGCGACAAGCAGTGTCCAGTATTCTCCCCGCAGCGCTCGGTCCACTAGGTTTTCCACTGTGAGGGATCTTACACGACGACATCAGACCCGCTGGCTTTCCGACGATCTATCTGGTAATGCTCCAAATGGCGGACGAAGACAGTCCCAACGAGGAGGGAGTGCAGAAAGTGCTCTCAATGGTAGCACAGGAGCAACAGGCAGACTCGCAGGCGAAAGCTTGCGTGCAGCTGGAATCGGCATGCGCGGGAGCGTGAGTAGGAGACAGGGTGTACCGTTGAACGAAGATGTGTTCGGTGACGGACGTGATGGCAACGCTTCTGCGCGCGGGGCACGTTTAGGTCGCACAGTGGAGTGGGAGGACCAGGAAAGGCAACGACGATCTGATGCTGATGATAGGAGTCGAACAAACGGATCTAGCGCACATGTCGGCGAAGCCGTTGGCCCGCCTGTCCTTCGCCCCCATTTGCACTCAGATCCACCTCGGGCGCCCGCTGACTTGGTTGTGGAACGGGATACGAGAGGTACAGGACGTGGCATCTCATCCCGGCCTGCTACGTCGATGGCGGACTTTTTCCACGGAGAAATCGATTCCAGGAACGGAAGTTATTCGATAAGGTCCAGGAGAACGACGTATGGCCTTTCAGATAGGCCGGAGTCTCGACATTCACCGACTACGCGCATCATTTCTTTACCTCAAACCCCGTGCGAGCCAGACCGGCCCCGTACAAGTGCTTTCTCCAGCCGCCACACGAGCGTAACCCCAAGTGGTCAAGGCTCGTTGGCAGGTCTAAATAATCCCCAGAATGTCGAACACACACGTCTCATGCTAGAGTCGCTCTCGATGTTCCAGGCCCAACTCTCTCGACTTCCAAATCAATCGCAAACAGTTCGCGATTTATCCGACCACTCGAGCGCGATCATACGTGCATCGGAAAGGCTCAACAGGATTCTGAGGGCTGGGACAACCAATGCCGTTCAACAGCAAATTGCTATCGAGGTGGATGACGAATATTATGAAGCAGACGGACCCAATCACCCGGCGCAAATCTGGAGAGATGTTGGTTCCGACCTTCGGGAGAGCTTGCGGGAGAGTGATGATGTAGTGCGCTCACTCACCGGATTCATTCTTGGTGTTGGAAAGCTGTTGAAGGAGGCAGCTGGAGCGTCCGAGTCTGCCCACATGAGGTCAACGAGTCTGGATGATGAAAATCCCAAGAGGGCCCCATCTGATTCAGGTCTCAAGAGGGGCAGTAGCAGGCGGAGTCAAGATGGTAGACGAAGTGCCGAATCACGATTAAGCTGGGAACCAATGCCCTCCACTCGTGGTGGTGACATCTCTCGCAGACTCTCCTCTCGTAGTAACCTTGATCTTTCCCGTCCTCCATCTTCGCGAGATCGGGACAATGCCAGTGATCAAGACCGATCGACTTCCTCAAGAGGTGCCTTGGGTCCACCTTCAACTTCGCGACGGTTGCTCGCACCACGCGAGCATCGTGAGCAGCAAATGGCAACGAATGGACCAATTATTCATAGTACATCGTCCAACGTCTTTGACCTGTCATTGGACTACGAGCCCTCTCCAACTCCAGCATCTCGATACCCTCAGGCGGAAAGGTCGAGACCACCTGCGTACTCTACCCCACCTCCCCTCCCGACTCTCCCGTCCGAATCCTTACTGCAGAGACCCAGCGCTACCGTTGACACAGGCAATCGTCGCAATGTATCCTTGGCTTCCACAACAACCGTTCGCAATCCCAACCCACCTTTTGCTTTATCCACACCCAATCCTACCACAGCAATCTCAACGCACACAGTGTCAGCCTCTCCTGAGGCCTCCACGTTTCCTATGGAGCGCACAATTTCCCGCGACTCAGTGCGTTCTTCTGTAACCTTTTCACGTCCATCGGGTGTGTCAGTATCTGCTCTCCAGCAACAGCAAAGCCGCGACGAGGCTCGAAGGCGCGTGGGTACGACTTCGGAAGAGGATACCTCCAGTCTCAATCAAATTCGCTCACCACTCTCCGGTTCGGAAACTGAGAGGGATACTCGTCGACGAACTCTTGGTGTCCGTGCAGCCCGTGCGTCGCTCGGGGTTGCCGTCGAGGAGCGCCTGTCGGGGGAGAGCAACCCTCAACCCAAGACAATCACGTTTCCATCACAAAGGCGGGAGCGTCGACGCACTGTTACAGAGGTATTCAGCTGAGCACAGTTCGAATGTTGTACATTGCATCATTCATTGGCTTAAAAGTACGTGCCAGACGTCCTGGTAACCGGTCTTCCGCACTAACCGAGTCCAGAATATCAAGGTGTATAGTGCCTTTTGTGTTTCCTTTCATTGCCGTTGTGCATCATATCCTGCATTGCATTTCCAACTCCGGACGTTGACTTTTTGAGCGGACAACACCACGAATAATATGTCCGAAGCACTCCTGTCTTTAACATTATTTCCTTTTTTTGTGGTCTCATTATTTTTTGTTATCTTGGCTGGCCATGCACATACATCGTTCTCCCCCTCTCTCTTTCCCTTGTCTTTTTTTTCTGTGTTCTTGTTCTATCGTTATACGAGGTGTTCTCGCCCGCTGAGCACGTAGGTTTTTCTTTATGCAGGTAAGAGGACCATGCACCAATATGATAAACACTCTCGACCCGAAACACTACAAGTACTTTTGAACGACTATCGTAGCACCATCGTAATGCGATTGATGTAAGCCAGCAAGTGTTTCAATGCATTGAGTGATTTTGCTACACCCTTGTCATCGACCATGAGGTAGGTTCGATAATCTCATAATGCATACTTGAACTTTTACTAAGTAAAGGTGGTGCACGATTTGACAACAGCTCGCTGGGACGAAGGGAATAATATCACAGAGAATTACCTGAGCAAAGTATGTCTGCATCATCGCACTGCACACTGTCATAAGCCGATCGGCGACGGTGAAGAAACCGCGACTTCTTCAACATCGAAGATCAAATGGGCACCAACAATGGGTACCCAAGGCGTTGTGGCAGGGGCCATGCGCTAGGACCAGGTCCCCTCTCAGCGGTGGCTGGGGTCATGGCATGGCGGCTACTAGGTAGTCGCTCGTGTTCGTAGCTAGCTCGCCGTTGCTACCACACCATCCCCCCTCGCCACTCGGGGCACGGGCTCGTCGTCAGCCTAGCCCTCTCCACCGTACCCACTTTCATTCTATGCATCGGGTTAACGAACTCGAAGGAAGACTGGCACTCCCAGGACCCAGGACATTATTACGGGACGGGCACTGCCGGAAGAATCGGGGGGTTGGTATCTGACAGCTGATGGCGATCGTGGGGATATCGATAGTCTTGCGATTACCACGGATAGACGTGTTTAGGAGACAGCGAGCGAGCGCTTTACCCAGCCTGCCTTGATTGGGAAGAGGCGCTCTTGTTGCACTCGCCGGAGACGACAAGGCGTCATTGATGTAACCTGAGATTTGGATGTTGAACGAGGGTGGTGGTGATGACGATGGGGAATCTCAGCCCAAGAAAATGACGGCGTGTTCTGATCATTGACTCGGCTCTGCGATTACGTCCGCGCCGCTGCGACGAGCCAATCGATATCACGATAGCACGTGTGATACTGACTTTCCCAAATTATCGTTTAGTAAGAGTCTTTTTTTCCATATGTCCACTTAGATTAGATGTGACGTAGAGGGTCACGGGTGAAAGTGGCCTCTATGAGAATATAAGCATAGCTAAATTAAAAAGTGATGTCGACGTCATTGGACGAACAGATGAAGCGTATCAACAAAGAGTGTCACTAAAATGTCAAATTGAAACGAAAGATAAGGTGGGTCGAGTTACGAGGTTACAGTGCCCCGACGACGGCTTGATCCCATTTGACATCAAGATCAAGATTGTATGTGTCACTCGCAGGCTTTACCAGATTCTTTTCTCTATTTCCGTTTAACACCCACCACAGTCGAAGATGACGTAGAGGGTGAGTGACATAGATAACGGGTGGAGAGAGATGGAAAGTAGCATAAGTCGCGCATCCAAGACGCTGGAGCGCACGAGAGATAAAGATAAACGTACGTGATGATGCGCATGTCAGCAAAAGCCCAAAAGAGCGGGTTCAGGTCTGCGGCACACGTTCAAACTGGATTGAAAGGGGATATCCTCACACGCTTGACCCATCGCATCGCATTTGTGACGCGCACCCTCGGGTTTTGAGTGAAGTGGGGTGGAGCGGAAATGGTCGTGAACGAATTTGGCGATCTTAAGGAGTTGCCTCTTTTGGGAGGAAGCTTGAAGTAAACGGCTTGATACGACAACTTGGGCAAGTACTGCCTGGTAGCTGAGAATGGACGTTGCTAGTGGCTCCACATACTCCAACGGTCCCGGTACCCGGCCATTATGCCACTTCATCTCGTCACCTTTACTGATGTCAAGTTTGCCTTACTCAGGCTGATCTTGCCTCTTCTGTCTATAGAAGGCTACCAAGTAGGGTTTGTATCTAACCGCCGTGCTCAACCTCGTTACCTCGAAGAATGTCGTTTGAGAGTGCTTCGCATTATCGGCTAAAAACATTACAACCCTTGACGTCAGGCTATGAGGAAAGCGATAAGGAAATGACCCACCAGTCCGTATATAAACGAGAGTGACACCGCATGGTTATGCCAGACAGGATTCGAATCCGCCTCTTAACACCTTCCTCTCAGTACTCTCATCATGCAATCAAACGTTCATACCTTCTACGCCGACGCTGTCTTGTTTGACATGGTGCGTGCGTCCTATTCGTGGTCCTCCAAATCTAACTCTTCCAGCGTGTTGGTAGGATGGAACCCTCACCGATTCTATCGCTGCTGTCGAGGCTGCGTGGGGAAAGGTTGCAAAGGACATCGGGCAGGACCCGGCCTACGTGATCGCTGCCACACATGGCAAGCGCGCAGTCGACAACCTCGCGCAGTTCAAGCCAGCAATCAGAGCCCACGAGATGGACGCCGAAGTCCAAAACTTTGAAGAGACCATTCTCTTCTTTGCTGATGCGTACCGTTTACACGGTCCTGGCTCAGCCATCCACTACCCTTTGATCTCGCCTTCGCCGTTCGGCCCTGTCAGCTCTGGAGAGGTCACTCCTGAACTTGCGTCTCCCACGAGTTCACTGCCGTCATCTCGTGCTTCGTCTTTTGCCGCGCTCGGCAGTCGTCGTCCGTCATTCGCGTCGCGTTTGAACGGTATGCTTGCCATGACAGCCGTACCGGAGGCGTCGATCTATGACGCACGCAACATGGAAGGCTTGATCGTCGAAGAAGACGAAGACGTCCTCACGTTCGATCCAGACGCCAAGAAGCAGTACATGGAGGCCTGGCAGATCGAAGCTGCTGCCGTAGATCGTGCCGTCCGTATTCTTCCCGGCGTGAGGAGGATGATCGACTCCATCCCCACCGGCCGGTACGCTGTGGCCACATCCGGCGCGAAAACATATGGTACGTGATCATTGGTTTCGAATCTGACCAAAATGGAATGACGGACTGTATTACGTCGATAGCGCATGGATGCATGACGCGCGTCGGTATCGTACCTCCCAGGGTGACGATCACCGCGGATGACAAGCGCTTGAAGGCGGGAAAGCCCGCGCCCGATCCGTTCCTGCTTGCGGCGCGCGAGCTTGGCTTCTCGGCGTCAAAGTGCGTCGTTTTTGAGGACTCCCCGAGCGGGATCCGGGCTGGGCTTGCTAGCGGTGCGACTGTGATCGCCGTCTGCACCAGCCACGAGCGGTCCAAGATCGAACACATCGGTGCTCATTTCGTGGTGGAGAACATGGAGAGCGTCAGTTGTGAACCCTGTGAAGATGGTCGGCTCAGGTTCACAGTACAGCTATAAAGAGAACTTGCATCCTACTGTATCCTCGCCTTGAATTATCTTGATATGTATAAAGTAGTACCGATCCAGCCGCAAAATAGACGAACGTGCCAAATCTCGCGACGACGACTAGTACTATCGGGTATAACATCTATCGGATCGTAACAGGGAAACGCAACGGTCATCCCACAGCAACGCGAGGTATAAGTAAAGGACATACGAAAACTAGTCGCAACACGATGGCTCAAACATGCGCCGATTTGATTCTTGCAAGGATTCAGGCACTGTCGTTGTGTGAGCAACTAGGGAGGGAGCGGTGTCGGAGTATGGTGAAGCCGAGGATTTAGAGTTGTCAACGCTCGTTTCCACCTACGGAGACAGGAGTTCATCACCAGATAAGATATATGATATATGACTGTGACGAGAGTCACACTCATCGTGGATACTAACATGATCTCCTTCAATCTCATCAATTGAGAAAAAGTTCCATCTGATGCACTTCGGCCTCCAGTAACTCATCCAGAGTGAACAAGGTGTTGAAAATGCAGTTTCGTGACTTGAGATCAGCGTACTGATGGCACGAGTTCGTCCTCTGCTGACTTACTGTAAGTTGGGGCAACCTTCAATGGATGGCGTGAAATCTGAGATCTGAATATCGATCAGCTTCAGCATTCGTAACAGCACAAAGAGCTGGTCGCCAGGATGTGCCTTGAGACGAATTTGAATCAGCGTTCGGTAATGTTAACATATGATAGGTCAGTTGTTGCAAATTAGTTCAATCTGTTTCTGCCATTTCACCGACGGGCAATTGGTGGATTTATCACGGGGTTTCGCATTGAGCATCATGGTGGTGGGAGACCTTTTGTCCATGTGGAAAATTCTACGTCACACATTTGCGGAGTGATTCACTCGGTCTTGCCAGCTTGCCCGCTGGCGTAGTTCCGGCGTCATACATATATACCTGTTGGTCCCTAATGAACATGCAATATGCAAAATTCCACCCTACATGGGACCCCCAAAATTGTCCTACTCATCCTCGTCGACGAGGAGTTCACGTTGCATCCAGAACGGCCCTGATGAATGTGTATTTAAAACGAATACCGCAGGTGGCAAAGAATAGGAGACATACCAATTGGATCCTCGACATCGTGGAAGACAGTGGACCATATGCCTATACAGCCGCATCGTGATCGGATACCACCCAGACCTATCGCATCACAGCTAGAGTAGTCAAA
>JBBPLM010000145.1:4695-14755 GCA_038089795.1 Pulchroboletus neoregius | reverse complement strand
CACGCTGAGCAAAACGTCTCAGCGGTCCATGTACTCTGCCCAACATCGAATGGTAGACGGACGTTTGTTTATTTTCAAAGCTTTTGCCAAACAAACCTGACGTCAGATACTGTCCGTTATGTACAAAATGGCATAGCGCGTATAAATAATGTCCATATCCTACTTAAAACGCGATCTCGGTCACCCTACTGGGCGTTCGTGCATGGCTTTGAAAACGTCGTTGACGCGGCGGAGAAAGAGAAAGGCTCAAAGACGGGACTGTCACGACCGACCGTGGCGGAACGAGACGCGCGCATAGAGCTGACACGACGTTAAGCATCGACGTTCAAGTTCACCCGTGCGTAGACGGACGTACCAGACAACGAAGACGTCACGAAACACGACAGACGCCGACCGACGCTGAACACATCTTTGCACAACACGTTCAGGAACGCGCGTTCGAGCGATTCTTTTTTTTGTTAAAAAAACGCACCTAGACCTGGTTGATGGACGTGCCAGTGAAACAGTGTGCTCGCGCCAACGACGGCCCAGAACGTGAACCAGTGAAGGACGCCCTTGACGATCAACTCCCAAGAGTGGGGTGCATCGACTGTCACCACACGTTTGGATTGTTAGAACAACAGTACATGAAGTCAAGGACTGGGCACGCACGGATTGCCTTCAGAAGGATACTTGCATGGTCGTCCGCTTCGACAGGTACTGGAATCTGAGAAATAGCACTGCGACAGAGTACACGGGATGTGAACTGGCTGGACCACTCTCCGACCAGCAGAGACTCGAATACGATAGCAATCAATACGAAGCAAAGAGCGACAATGAAAACACGAGGAGGGATAGAGCAAGACATGTGCATGACTAGACAGACAACCACAATTCTTATTGCATTGGGAGAGAACACCGCTCGAATTCTATCCCGTTCACGTCACCACTCAGTTCTCGACAACCAAATGTACGTTATGTATCAAAACGTCTGCTAACTCATCGACAAGCTCATTTCATCAACATCTACCGTGTGTATCATCTCAAACATGCTCCGACTTCTTCTAGCGCAGGAAGAATGATGGGTTGCAAGGACCAACACTTTACCAAGCGTACATACCTCATGAAGCAACACGACACAATTTTATTCCTTCCGCAGGAAGCCCGGGAGGTCGGAATCGAACCTATGACACGTGGGTATCCAGCCAAAGTGAGCGTTCAAGAAAGAAAACGCACCAGACCCAGTCATCTTTCGGAACTTGGTGATGACTAAATTTTCCTTGTAGATGCGCCCAAGCTCTGATGTCAAGCGACAACTCCTCGTCTGGCATCGCATAATTGTATCGAAAGACCGTCGACTGCAGCGGATAAGACTGGCAGTGATAACCATTGGGTGCGAACCCCTTAGACAGCTTTAGGTTCCATCCGTTACAACGGACGTGATCAAACTTGAGGGGCGCTGAAGCGCGGCTCAAGGGGGGACGCTCCTTGACGCCGGTCTGGTCCAGTGGTAGTATCCACGTGTGCTTATCACCGACCCATCGCATCTCGTTCAGCAAAAAAGGTGGTTCCGTTGGATGCGCCAGGTCATCGGGGGTAGGCACGAAATAGACACGCCAACCGCGCCGAACGTACTTTTCGATGACATTCGGGGAGTTTCGCGAGTTCGGCATGCCGAGGGAGCTCCGAGTTACAAACGTCGCGACGGGATAAAGAGAATACGCAGCATCAGACGTGATAAAGTTCATGACACATGCTGGGGGTGGGGCAAAAGCTCAGCACACGGAGAGCATCGAAACCGAGGACGACGTACTGGAGTGGAATTCAAGGATGGCTTCTACAGGTGACGAGCTTGCTTCAATGATCTGGACTTTCAAAGTTTCTTGCTTGGTGCCAGTTTTTTTAAATGTCCAAACCGCATTGATCCCTTGGAGAGGATACCTTTCGGTCCTACCTCTGAACATACGCGGTTGAGTGCCGTCCCAATTATCCTGGATGGCTTCTCTCCACTCTTCCTCCTGTTCGCCATGGGGAGCAAACTCGTAGCCTTCGGCTTCTGCAAGGAATTGGGCAACTTCGAACGAGTGCCCAGGATGGGTGTAAACGTCTAGATCAGAGTCAGGGTAGAAAGTCCTGTCGAGGAACTGGAGGGCATCGGAACCAGAGACAAGAGTGTTGGTTTTGGCCTGGAGAAAGCGAAAGGCGATTGGATCGGTAAAGTATCTCGAGAAATGGCGGTTAACGTTGAAAGCTCGGCTTTTGAAGTCGGCGACGGCGAAGTAGGCAGCACGACAGGTCAGAGCCAACCAAACGAGCGAGCGGGGGGAAAGACAAGATAATAGAATATCGTAGATCGGTGCGCGACCAAACACCCTTGTATAGAGCGGGTCGTCGAGGTCCATGATGGTATCCATGGCGGTCTTGGATGAACGAACGATGACAGACGCCCCTTATATCCCAAACAGATGGATACCAACAATATTTGTTGCAAAAAACGTCCACAGGACCAATGAATTGATATATTCCCTCGTATGCACAGCGCAACATACCAGAATCACGACCACATACGATGCGATGCCAAGGGGGAAGAAAATGATGGGGTATCGTAACAAGAAATCGCGATGTAGAACGAAAATCAAGGACGTCTAAAGCGATACTTATTTTCAAAGTTAAAAATGCAACAAGGGGCAAAACGACAAGACCGGCCAGTGTTAGCCCACAGGCATCCAGGCTTGTTCACGGGTTTTACATTAAGCGAGTCGACTCTAGTCGCACCAGGGAATACTGGGAGTCGAGGTGGGGGGTACGGCTGAAGCAGGCATGGTACCACTGGGCAAGGGCGGAGTCAAGACGGCCTGAGCGACGCAAAGGACCTGTTTACGACATCACGTTAGATCGAGACATTTCAAGTAAAAAATAAAAATAAAAACTGACCTCTCCAACATACATGTTGGTACAGTCCTCGTTCAGCTGAGGGTTGTTGGCGTTGAAAATGGTAGAGTTCAGGTTGTAAGCATAGGTAACGATGTCACAATCGTCGCCAAAGTTCACGACATAAGTGTCCGTGCAGTCCTCGCCTTGCCAGCCGAGACAGATGCTCTCGCCAGGGACGAGATTGTCGCACGCGGGGTCGATGACGTCGCCATTGACAACGGCAAGTTGGTAGCTGGAGGGGATGAATGTGTGAGCGTGAAAAAAAAAAAAAAGAGTGCCAAAACTCACGTCGAGACGTTATTCGCAGCAGAGATGCTGTCGCAAATATCGCCCGTTTGAACGGTGTAGCTGCGAGTGCATTGATTCTGAGCGTAGACGACTGTGGAAAAGCAACGTAAGGCTAGGGTCGCGCGAGAAGCGAACATATGGCATACAGTGGGCGACGAAGGGGACGAGGAGGAGAGCGAGAGGTGTGGAGAACATGGCAAAGGAATGGACCACGCAAAAGAGTGATGATGATGGTAAGAAGAGAAGAGGGAGGAACGGGATTGAAACCGTCACCAGCGAGTCTAAATATTTTTATTATTTTTATTATCAATGACAGCATAGTTACCCGATATATTACATAATTAGTGCGAATCCGCGCGTCGCATGTCCCCTCCCATTCCGAACACGTGGTTGAGTGATGACCGGAGTGCGTCGTAGGCGGCTTGATGCGGTGCGGGCTGAATCGAGTCGATCGTGTGCAGGTTGATCAGCCCACTCACTGGCGAAAATCCATAGGTCGAATCTCTGTAGTTTCATTAGATTCGTACCCGTCCAAGGATCGCACCACGTACACTTGCCACTCCCCGAGCCCACCACTGACACGGGTGGTCCCATGCACGCTCAGTCCAACAAACAGGCTCTTTTCTCGTTCACGAGATTGCGTGGGCGTGGGCACGACCAGCTTTCGCATCTCGACTCGCAAGTCCGAGTAGAGCGTCTTCATCGTATGACGAATGAAAACGGACGACGTCATGTATAACGGAAGCCCTGATGGCACGTTGAGGGGTGAGGTGACCTCTTGGATGACATGCTCACCTTCGAGTGACAGTGTCCTCGGAAAAGGAGGTGGCAGGGCAGCAGGCGGCGTGTACGTCAAGCGAACTGTCGGACTGTAAATACTCTCAACGTTGCCGCTTTCAGAGAGAGGAACATGAACGATTTCCGGTCTTGTCGGATCTATACTGGAGACGAGACCGAGTTGAAAGAAATCCGGGAGTGTCTGCTCAAGGATGTAGATCGCGCGTCCTTGAGCACGTTCAACAAAATAACATGGAATGATGGTGCTACGCGTCGTATCAGAGCATCTCGTGAATAGATGCAGCCCGATCCCTACCAGTCCGAATCTCCCATTCTAGATCAGAGATCTCTTCCGGCGGGTCGGATTCAGTGTTGGGAGTAAACATCGACAGCGGTGGTCCATTGGACGATGAAATGTGAGATGCGGCATGATGGCGGGTAAAGAGCGGCGGTTCGTTTGAATAGCGTCTGGCATGCGAGTAAATCGTTTTCGAGCTCAAAAAAACAAGGCTCCTCCGCAATGCAAAGGACGTGGATTGAAGAGGTTGCATGACTTGGAAGAAGACGGAGACAGGGAGGCGCAGCACTTTGAGATTGTTTGGCAAAGGCTTTAGAAATAAACAAACGCCGCACTCACTCGCTAGACTTGCTCGAGGTAGCCCTGTACGATGAGATGTTCAATGTCTGCCCGTCTGACCATAAATCTCTGTCCCTTTCGAAAGTCGATGCTCCCCAGCTCAGTCTGAATAACCCCACAATCTCTCACAACCCGCACCAATACATGCAGATCCTTTGGTGGATTGGTTATGCTCGCGGTGATGTCCAGCTCGTTTGAAAAGCCAGCACGATAGTCCATCACCGATGCACTGTACTCTCTGAGAAAATCGACTTCATGAGGGGACAGTTTGCTGCGAGTGTCGGGATTGCTGAGGAGATGTGGCAACGCGCCCCCGACGGTCCAGTACATGTCGCGGAGACGATCCAACCTGTGCTTGTGGTATGCGAGCAGACAGCGCTTGTTGCGCAGGATCGCCGTCTGGTGGATGAGCAACTCTGGCGTGACATCTGGTGTATCGGCGAGCTTGTCGAGCTCGCGCTGTTCTCTGATAATGGATCGGACGAGCTCGCCGTTGTATTTGAGGAGCATGTCGTTTGCAGTCGAGCGACGGGATTCGAGGACGAGCTGGGTTGCGAGATCGCCAAACTGACAGGTCGGGTCTGCCATCGTCGTCGTCGTCGTCGTCGTCGTAGTAGCGAACTTCTCTCACCAAGACCACGATGGCCTCGCAAGACTCCCAGGACATCGAATCTGCCACGACCGCGATTCAGTACGTTCTCTCGTTCACGCGCCTCCTCTGACTCGCTCATACACCAAAGATCTCAGCCAGATAATAGAACGAGACGCTACGATCGCCAGTTGCGGTACCTCTTCACAAATCGCTCCTAGAACGACGCCTTGATCGTTTCCTTTGACAGACTCTGGGCAGCGAGCGGCCAATCCGCACTCGAAGCAGCTCGTGTCCTCGTTATCTCTGCCCGTGCAACGTCCACGTCCATCCTAAAGAACCTCGTCCTCCCCGGTACCGGCCACTTTACCATCCTCGACCACGAGTCCGTCTCCCATGCTGACGCGGGAAACAACTTCTTCCTCGAGGGTTTCCACAGCATCGGAAAGAATAGAGCTTCCGAAGCCGTCCGATTACTCGCCGAGCTCAACGATAGCGTCAACGGGGTCGCCGACACCAGAACTCTCGCCGCCGTACTCGACACGAACCCCGAGTGGCTCGCTTCCTTCACCATCGTCATCGCACACAACCTCGACAACATACTCCTCGACAGGCTCTCTTCCTTCCTATGGAGTGACCTATCCCATCCGCCTCTCGTGGTCGTTCGCTCCGCCGGCTTCCTGGCCGAGTTCTTCATCCAATTCCACGAACACACCAGTGAGCATACGTTTCCGCCATCGCCGCTTCCGAACTGAGCATGTTCAGTCATCGAAAGTCATTCCGAAAATCCCCCTTCCCTTCGCATCGACAAGCCATTCCCAGCCCTCCGCAATCACGCATTATCCCTCGACTTTGACTCGCTGGACCCAACAGAACACGGCCATATCCCATACGTCGTCATTCTCGTCCGCGTCCTCGAAGATTGGAAGAAATCCGTACGTCCAAATCCACACCCTCTTTTCATGTCACTCGAACTTTATCACATCAGCACAACGGAAATCAACCCCAAACATACGCCGAGCGGCAAGAATTCAAGAAAAACATCCTCGCGGTCAAAGTCAAGTCCGACGAAGAAAACGTCGACGAAGCCGAAGCACAAGCGTACCGCTCTTGGACCGAGACCAAGGTATGGGCCCCCCACGAACCGTTCCCAAACCAGACCACGCCCGTCCTCACCATGCGCAGGTCCCCTCCGAGATCGCGGCACTGTTCCAAGATGCAGCCATATCACCCGAAGCCCTCCGTCAGAACCCGTCCCCGTTCTTTCATCTCCTCGCTGCGCTCAAGGAATTCACCGATCAATCCGAGACACATACCCTCCCGCTCACGTCCACCCTTCCCGACATGAAATCCGACACATCCAATTACATCCATCTCCAGAGACTCTACAAGACACGCGCAGAGGAGGAGAAGCAAGCTTTCAAGAGTCATCTCCGTGCCCCCGTGGACGACGTCCTCGTGGACCTGTTCGTCAAGAACGCACACGCGCTGCAGGTGCTCAGAGGTAAACAATGGGGCCTATTCGATCAGGACAAGGCTGCGTTGGGTACGTGTGTGCCATCGGTTTATTTCGCTAACGTGTTCCGTTGACGTGTGGATGGATTCGCAAGCGGATGCTCTGGTTTCCTATCCCAAAGAAACGTCCACGCATCTTGCCTTGTCCGCCTTGTTCGCTCTGGAAGGAAACAGACCAGGATCGCCTCCAACCGTCGAACGCCTTCGTCAACACGTGCAAAGCATCGTCGGCGATGGCGTCGGACTGCCAGAGGAGCTCAACGATGCCATCGGAGAGCTGTAAGCACCCCCGTCTGATACCCGGCCCATGATTGCACCTCACCCCCCGTTCAGTGCTCGGACACCTTCCGCAGAGCTTCCCAATACCGCAGCCTTCCTCGGAGGCATGGTCGCACAGGAAACCATCAAGATGATCACGAAACAATATGTCCCCGTCAAAGGGTACTGCATCATCGATCTCGTCGACACGTGGACGGGCGTGATCGGTGCATGAGAGTAATAGAATACAATGCATTCACTTCATCTGGGTGACAACAGCTCCACCCGTGTACTTATGTATGTACTTGTAGCATCATGACATGTCAACCAAAAAAAGGGCTTTTCCTAGACTACTTTGTATGTGGACGTAATGATGTCTGCCGCGCGGTGCGCGACTCTGTCGTGCGTGGTCGAGTAAGACATTAATTAAACGAGAGAAAGAGGTACATGACTTGCCCGTAGAGCGTCGCTTGAGGGTGAGTTCCAAGATGCTACGGGGGTTTTCAGGGGTCGATGCCAACAACACACTCGATCGTGCAACTCACGATGGGCAAAATACTCGCATCCGCCTGAAGAACACGATACTCGTCAATGATCGCCGCAAAGTGTTACGGTACACATTCAGAACACTCACCACCCTCAAATTCTCAGTCCCATAAACCTAGACAAAAAGACAGCCCTCAGTTGTCCGCGTTCAACAATGCTCAACGGTCGGGCCCACCTTGAGTTCACTGTCCACCACGCCATTAGCCGACCTCGGGAGCATCGCCGCCGTACCTTGTCACAAATAAGCGCGCATCAGTATTTTGGCTCCAAAGCACATTGAAACGACGATACATACCAATCGGGTGCAAAGCACTCGTGACCATGGAGCGAATATAATCCCGGAGCTGATCATCAGACCATGTCGGGAGAGGCTCGATAATCTTGGCCGTCAGATTTCCCAAGGCGCCAGTTTGCATGATCTTGAGAGCATACTTGACGGCCTCGACAAGCATCGTCATATCTAGTTTCATCCTAGTTGATCAGCGGTTTCGGTTGAGCCAACGAGAGGACGGACCAATGTCCCCAGGTGAGTCGAGCGTCGCTGGATCGATCTCCGGTGGATCAAAGATCGAAGTCGAGGTGGCGTGGACCTATATCGATCGGTCCTGTCAACGGACATTACAGGGAAACGAAGAAGTCATGATTCACTGAACCGCGACTCCAAGCGTGCTGGAGAAAGACAGACATCGTGTAATGCTTTGCGTTCTCCTTCGTGCAACCTACGTGCGTGTATGCTAATCATAAAGGGGTCATCCCAAATGCACTTACGAGGATGTGTGTTGGAGACATACATACATGGGAAGAGAATGATTTCCAGCTGGGCGACGCCATCATTTTCGAGCCAGACTCTTTGCAGGTCATACCACTGCTTATACGGCGAGTTCTTGATTTCCGGCGCTTGCAAGGCTCCGTCCAACGCTGCAAGCATATGCTTCATCTTGTCCGCGGGAATGAACGTCGAGGCTGGGATGAAAACTAGGGTAGAAAGCGTGCTGCTGAACATGCCTCGTCGTGTCTCCCTGTATTCCCGAAGACGCTCCTGGGCAAATCTTTCTGATGATAAATCGTCTACAGTGGTGTGGTGCCCAGAAAGCTCTGCGCCCAACGCCACCGTGAAATGATCCTGTGGAGAGAAATTAATTGTCGACGACAATGAGTGGTATCGATCTACCTGGAAATTCTCTCCGACACCAGGGAGATCAACCTTGAGGGGTATCCCGAGTTTTTGAAGGATCTTTGGCTTTCCAATTCCTGTCACCCCGTTAGAAGCGGTCCATACTACGACACCTCTCCACGCACCAGACAGTTCCAAAAGCTGAGGTGTTTGGAGCGCACCTGTCAACAAGAATGATGACCTGACACTCTAAATATGATTTGTTGACTGACCCGCAGAAAGGATCACTTCGCGGCGCACGGACGCAGAAAAGAGTTGACCAGAACTGTAGAATTCGACGCCCAGGGCGCGCGAAACCCCATCCTTGCTATCCGACATCACCACTCTGGATGCATAGGTTCCTGTGAGACAGACGATATTGGGTTGACTGGAAACACGATCATAATATGCCTGGCGCAAGTTATTAGCCTGTCCGTTTTCTCAGTGACCGGACGCGGCTCACGTTAGTGCTGTAACTCCGAGTGTTCGTCTGTGGATCGACCGAGGCAGTATACGTCCAGATGCCAATCAGATTGCCCGACGCCTGGCCACGATAAGCACATGAAACAATTTCAACTTGGAGCCAAACGCACTTCCGAGCAGTTTGTCGCCACTCCCAACTTGTTCATCGCGTGAAAGAACGGTTGGACGAGATCGTAATAGTAGCTATACGCTGTCGTCTTGACATACCCATACCTGTAGACATGTTCAAAGCGTCCCTCCAGTACTCATCGCAGCACCTACCTGCCATGGTTATGAGCGACATTATCTGCATTGTGTAACTTTGCATAGTCTGAGGGCGGTGTCCACGCCTCCGCGGCGTTGACAGCATCCCGGATCGTGTTCCAATCCCAACCTGGAAAACAGTCACGACATCGCTGTTCTTCGCATCTCAGCTATTTTCTCACCTGTTACTCCCAGTTTTTCCCAGTCTAATTAAAAAGATATGAGCCATCAAACTCATTGGAGATACGTTGGACACGAACCGTTGAATTCTATTTTGGAACCCCTAGTTCATTTTTATCATCGTGGGAGGTCCCTCGATCAAAGGAACGAAAGACTAACCTCGTATAGGCCATGTAGTTCAAGGCGGACGAGCCACCAAGCACTTTACCTCGAGGGATCGAGATTCTGCGGTCTTTGGCCAGAGATTGAGGCTTGTGAGGAACGACCAATCATAGTCGGGATCTGATTGTCGTCAGAAATGGGGGAGGTACACAGGACCAGCTTGGAGACTGACTGTTCAATGGCTTTCCAACCATGCCTTCAAAATTCTCTCCAGCTGAGCAAAGTTTCGCGGATCCATCGTACCATGTACATACCTGGCAAGAGAATCATTTCATCGTCCTTTCTCAACCCTGCTTCGATAACACCGACCCGCGCG
>JBBPLM010000144.1:0-15420 GCA_038089795.1 Pulchroboletus neoregius | reverse complement strand
GAGAGGGTCAATTTCACAATGCCCATCGATAGAGGAACGTACTCACACTACTAGCAGTTGTCAAGACGTTCTTCCATGATTTACCTACTAACTTTACCTTTGCCCAGCACCCCAATACGCTCTCGTACCCCCACGGAGATACTGGATTAAACATCATGACCTGATAATTTGACATCAACAAGATCAGCTGCGAAGACAGAAACGACATACTTGATTCGTATCCTCTAAAGCGTCCTCCCACAATCCCTTTGCCACATATACCTTGCTTCGCTTGACGAGAATGTCTTGTGGAAAGGTAGGATCGAGAGTCAATGCGATTGAATACTGAATGATCGCATTGTCATGCTGTTGGGCATCCACTGCTGTATCCCCGAAGTATTCAAGCTTTTTAGCGCAGCGTTGCTTGAAGTCTGAAGGAGATCAATCATAAAAAAGAGTCAGGAACTGCATGCATAAATACTCACCTACAGACCATTTCAACTGCTCACCATTCGTGACCGTCTCCCACGCTAATTCGCTGCTCATTTGATGGAAACACTCGATTGCATCCGGTATGTAGTCGGTCATTTCGAGACGGTCGCAGACAGCCCGATAAATCGTGGATCTCGGGGCCGTAAACTCCAACGGAGAGTCAAATCTACAAAATATACCAGAGTGAAAGGTGATACTCACATTGACAGTGGCAACCAAGGCATCCTTCCACGACCTACTCGTCAAATTTGATTTTACCCACTCTCTCACAAGCGGCGTATGAACTGAAGAATCGAGGGTCGCATCGAGCACAAGCCTTTTATCATGTAGCGCTGAGTTCGAGACCATGCCGGAAGCAGAGAGACATCGCTGCGTGAAACCTGCGGGGACTTAAAACGCACAACAGCCGGCCGGTGGAGCTTGAACTCACCAGAGACCCACTTGGTGATGGCTCTGCTCATGTAGAGTTCTTCACCACAAGTGTTTACGGTCTCCAGAATAGCCTCTGCAGCCTCCTTCACACGACCTGTTGCATACAAGGCTTCACAAAGACGCTGTCGAATTGCGATGCCGAGATCATCGAACTTCCATCCAGATATCTATCAAAGACGGTGAGCGATTTCGTTACGTTACAATATCGCCCTGAGCAAGCATACCAGCGAGACCACAAAAAGCGGTCGACTCCTGTGGTGTCGCATTTGGGCTCGTGCAAGCTCAAACGATCGGATTGCACCCTCGTAGTCGCTGTTCTCCACAAGGGAGGTTCCGATAAAAAAATGCATATACGCCTGCTGAAGTAGTAAGCGGTGATATTCGTCATGTAATAAAGGGGTGATACACGTGCCTGAACCACATAGCAGATTGAGTTCATGTGTACGGCAGCAATGAGGTCGTGTAAGCGCGATATTGCGTCGTTGTGTTCTCCAGCCATAAACACGATGATAGCCTAAGACAATATATAAAGTAGTTAAAAGGAAACCAAGTTCGAGTGCGTGGGGTATGCACCTTGATCAGCAGGAGGAAGCTAACGTGAGTCGAATGAAAGTGCTCAAACGCGATGTCACATGCTCGATATCCGTCGTACTTTTCTCCTTTGCCTACAAGCGCTATACTCTTTGCGATGTAAGCCATGACGGATGGCTGTATTTTGATGGACTTGTAAATTAGCGTCAGCGTCAGCGTATGTCGGAGTAGCGTATGGGAAATACCTCTTTGGCATCGCTGATCGCTGCGTCCCAGCGCCGCAAACGTGCTCGCACAAGCGCTCGACAAGCGCGTAGGTGGTAAGTTGAATTTTGACTCTTAGGTATTGCTGCGGTCAACAACGCTTCCGCCTCTGCAAGTTGATTGTGCTTCCAGAAATCGAGCACAGCGTTGTCAATCTGAATGTCTGGGTCTTGGAAAGTGGGGTGCAGAGGAGTCAAAGGGCTTGAATCCTAGTATGTGGAAAGATGGTCGAAGTAGGAAAGTTGTTCGAATACGCCATAAACTCAAGAGAAACGATACGTACGGTGATGCGAGATAAACGTTTGATGGATATTCTTCCGCCCTCTCTGCAAGTTGCGAGAAACCGGTCGTCTGGAGAGAGTGTGATTGCACGAATGTCGTGAGCATGTTGGATGAGACTGAGCTGAGCGTGTGTCGATGTGTCCCAAAACGTGACGGTACGTTTTGCAGAGTGTGCGATGAATTTCCCGTGCTGCGACAAGGCAATACACGAGGAGTAGTTGCCACTGTCAGGAATTATCCATTCGGAGAGTGATGACCCAGTGGACGCATCAAGTTGTATGATTTTACCATCAGAGATGACAGAGAGACGGTCGATTGACCAGAGCAGACCAGTGTTGTACCACGGAATGACTCTTACGGGTATGTTGACGAGCAAGCGGCCATCCTTGCTGTCGTAAACTCGAACAAAATCAGGAGTTGCTGTCGCGATTCGTCCACCTTCGGGTGAGTACTTTGCTGCTCTCACCGCATCCTCGTGGCGGAGTGGACCGACTACCCGTTCGCGAGTTGCAATGTCCCAGACGTTGGCCGTGATAGATGCGTCCCAAACCGTCGAAGTTGTGCTTGTTCGGTTACTCCATTTAGAAGCAGTTGCGATGACCAGTCGAGTCGAGTCCGGCGAGAAATCGACCGCGGTGATGCTGCGATCCTCCCAGTGCGTGAAGACTTTATCGTAAGTCTTGCAATTCCAAACAGTAACCTCGCCGAAATCTGTCCCCGCTACGATCCATCTGACATCCTGCGAGACAGCGAGACAGTTGACACACTCTGCTTCAATCGTTGCCATTTCTTTTCCATCCTCCACTCGCCATACTTGAACCCCCTCGGTACTCCCACTCACGAGATACTCCCCGTTCGACGAAAAAGCGAGCGCGGATAACTGGCGCCCGGCGTTCATTTCAATGAACGTGGAACGCTCTGGTTTACCAATCAGTACCAGTGCATGACTGCCCTATCTTCTCAGTAGTACGCACCAGTAATTGCTGGTGGCGTGGTCATCAGCGACTTTACAAGTTAGCAGAACAATGGGGGGAGTCAACAAACAAGCTGTATTTCTTTTACCGTCTTCGCATTGTCACAGTTCATAGGTTGGCTAGAGCAGTGCGCACTGCATCCATTCGTGTCTTGGGCGCTTGCCCATAGATCATGCAGGGCTGTCTCCCCGGGAGCACAGAATTGTTCCTCTACCGCGAAGGCACATCACGCCGAAAGCATGAATCATAATCCGGACGGGGGTCACAAGTCGTTACCCATTATGATACGCCATACTTCATGGTGGGGTCAAATTTAGATATATCTGCTCGACGATCCTAACAAGACGATAGACTGATTATCCACGCAAAGTCAGGGCTGGTCACCATAGACTGCACCTCCAACGCTGCCTGTCAGCTCTCAACCATATGGACCCAGCGCCAGATACCGACCGCCCGCTCGTGGAATGCAGGAACACCGACTATCAAAGCAAGCAAACACCGTCCTTCCTGTTTGAGGTAGGTGTAACTGATCATGTTCTCCTGTGAAGCTGACCTGAAGCGCCACCATCACGCGCCATATGAGGCCATTTCGTTGCATCTCTACCACTGGTCACTGGTCACTGCAATGCTGAGGTGGTTCCAGCTGACAATGTCACAAGTGGGGTTCGTTTGACATTACAGGGCAATGTCTAGTCATCCACCATAGCCAAGATGTCTTCGTCGTCTCCCGCAGCCACCAATTGGTCAGCCGAACCACTTTCAACACGGTGCGGGACGGTCCTACCCCTGGAACCCCAACTGCACTGGATGCACATCAGCGCTTGCCTCGGCATCAAGCTGGTCCTCCTGTCTGATACTCGCCAAGACCATGGTCGATTTTTATCCCATCACGCTCCAGGTTGGGTGAGAAACCAACAGCTCTGAGTTGGTCATCGTCCTGATGCACAAATCCAACGTTATTCTTGGAACTTATCCAAGGTCAGCGGTCATTGGCGATCGGCGACACAACATCACAGAGCAATGGGCAGAGTAAAGCTGTGTTGTATACAAACTACGTAGCGGCCCCTTCATTGTTATGGCTTCACACGCACTCAGTGGCCACCGGAATTTCAGCGCTTGCTTACCCTAGATTGTGTTTCCAACCATCATCCCACCCCTTGTCTATTTTCTCTGCTTCTATATCCAGGTAAGTGAGGTGCCGAGCACCCCCTACGGTGTACGACGTACCTGATCAGGTCCGGGACCACTCTAACTCCTTAAAACGGCGGCCTCAGTCCATGCACCGCGTACACTATATATCCCAATCCATATGCTTATCGCACAGCCTCGGTTTTCCACATACAGGTATTTGTTTGTTGCCATCGAACGGTTGATTCTGATTCTGATTCGAACGATTGATAAGTTCTTCCAGCGTGACACCCCCTAGCGAAGGTTAATATAGTCATGCACACATATAGTATAGTACAAAGTTACACTTCAGGGTTCCATTTCCGCGCACAGTTTGTCCTGTCGGAAAATGGAACGTCAACGAGTGGTTTGGTGACCAGGTCCGTATAATGAGGGTGGTCGAAGCTCGTCTCGAGAATACATCTGGAAATATAGATGTCACTAGCGACAACAGCGAGTCGGAATGAACACGACAGAAAACCAAACTACGATTCAGCAGTGCATAATACGTTCCGGGATGCCCAATCCAAGCAAAGATGAAAAGTAAAAAAAAAGAGATGCAGACAAAGTGAATGCGATGCAACCCGTATCGCGTACGAATGAATAGCAATCGTCAAAGCACATCCAGCACGCGCACGCTATCCACCAAATTGCTCAACATTTCCGGCGTGATCTGCCCTACTTTGATGGTGATCAGACTGTCCGCAGCGACCCTCCTGTATGCAGCCACATTTTCAAGGCTCGGTGTGAGCAACAGCGCACCAAACGGTTGGATTAGTCGAACGATGACTCGGAGGGCTTGCAGACGCTTAACCATCCGCGATAGAGACGGAGGAGGCCGGAAAGATGATTGATGGTTTCGTGGGGTAGGGGGGGCGGTCCACCGAATAGTCTCTCAAGGCTAGTAATATTAAACCCCTGCGCTACTTGTGGTTCAAGTCGGGCGTCCAGCAACGTGGCATTGGAAGGGCCAAAAAATGATGGTGACTCGTCTATCGAGGAAGATCGATGGTTCTCCTCAGGTGTTGTCCTCATTGCGCTCCCAAGAGGCTGTCGGCCAAGAAGAAAGTCGATCCAAGGGTGAATAAGGTATAGAGAGCCCAATCGAGAGATATTCTCCTCAGTCCTGATCTCCACAACCCCAAGCGCATCTGTTTGCGCATGAAAAACACGTCCCGACATGTTCCGAGATACCGATACACACTCGAGTTTGAAGATGATGCACGGAAGCTTCAACCGTTGCCCTGCGAACAATGATACAGGCAACGCATCAAGTCGGTCATACAGCTCCATGGCCAAGGTGAAATCGAGCGGAGAGTTCCACATTCTACTCGTGATCATAGCCATTTCAGTACCATGAATCCCCGCCGGAACGTGCGTCGTCGGCAATCGGCTGAACACGACAATATTGGCTGGGAGGCAGCTGTTGAAGTTGCCAGATCTCCCTTTCCATGCAAGGATACTCGTGTCTCCTGAGCTCGTAAGTAGCTGTGCCAGGAGTCGCCTGAGCGCTGTGTCCCCCTCGCCATATACAACAGGCAGGGAGGTCGAAAATATCCCAAGTAACGAGTACGCTGCATCCTCGATCCGTGTCGTTTGGCGGGTAGAAGCTAGACGAAGCTTCTCCCGGATGTCATCCAAGCCTGGTTGAAGTGCTATCAAGGCTTGTGCAGAGACACCGGTTGCCTCCTCCGTCTCCGATATGATTTCGGGGGACTCCTTGTGGTTCGGAATATCGAGGTTCAGGTATGGTGTCCACTCTTCAGTGTAGAACCGGACCACCTTAAAGGCATGGTATTCCTGGAATGTCCAGGCACGAGTGTTCCAAATGCTCTTCACCAGAGCCTGAGCAGCGCGCCGCGACAGGGAGTGAACGTCAAGGAGGAAAATAATTGTCAAGGCAGAACCCCGATACCACTTGAACATGGAGACCAAGGCTTCTTGAAGCATGAAATGGTCCGCTTTGTTAATGCAGCACGTATCACTCCATGCCCAATGGAATCCAGCGGCTCGCACGATCTTGCAGAACATTTGCAACTTGTTGTGAGTGCGAGACTCCTCGAGGTCATACACCACGATGTGTATGACTTTTTCGAACTGAGGTTCGTGTTCTTCCCATTTATGAGAAAACATAGCATAACGGTAGTACTGCGCAACTTCGTGCTCGATTCGGGCGTGGTCAATGTCTGTTGTCATAGAGGAGACCAACTCCCCAAATATTGGTTGTGTTTCGAATGAAGACGCTTGCCCCGATTTGTTGAGAAGACGGCCAGAGTCGGTGTTAATGAGCATCAACGGAGTTTCGCGAATGACATTCTCAATTGCCGCGCGAATTGTTGCTTTCGTTTGTGCTGGGCTGACTTAATGGCGAGCGCTCTGGATCAGTGGATAAACATTAGCACGACGTCATTGCCCTCACTATAAATTACCGGATCAAACGATTGCAACATCTTCGAGAGCATCGTTTCAAATGCTTCTATTGCATCCCTATGACGTCCCGCACCAAGTAGAGCTGCATGCTTACTCTCGTAGTCCGATGGAGACGATGGATCGTGCTTGATTGCCTGATAATTATCCATCAACAAGGACGAATTCGAACAAGACAAGATGAGGTACTTCATTTGCATCATTCAACACCTCCTCCCACAACTCTACACCTTGCTTCGCTTGATCAAGAGACCTTGTGGTGCATGCAGATTGAGGGACAGCGCAGCCGAATACTGAGAAATGGCTTCATCATATTGCTGAGCGCTCGTCGCACGTTCCCAAGGTCCTCTACTTCTCGCAGCATCGAGATCTGAAGTCTGATAGAGAACGGTCATATAGGTTTTGTTTGTGTTGCGTACATGATTACCCACCGAAAATCCATTGTGACTGCTCGCTTTCTGCCTCCTGTCCTAATTCACTTGCTATTTCGTGGAAACACTCGGTCGCGTCCATTAAACGGTCGAGTGTTTCGAGACGATCGCACAATGCCCAATAAATAGTTGATCTCGGGAAGTTGAACTTCGAATCAACGTATTAACTCCTGTGACACGGATCACAAGGGAATAGACCTACACGACTTGCAGCAGTCAAGGCATTCCTCCACATACCGTCTGTCGATTTTACTTTTGCCCACTCCATTAACGCCCTCTCGTTGCACCATGGTGAAGATGGATCAAGGGTTATTACCTAATTATTCTGCGTCAACAAAATTGGACCTGCACAAGACAAAAATGACATACCTCATTCTTATCATTTTGAGCATCCTCCCACAACCCTTTTTTCACATATACCTTGCTTCGCTTGGTTAAAATTTGTCGTGGGAAGGGGGGATTGAGGTTTAGTGCGGCTGAATACTTCGTAATGCCATCGTCGTATCGTTGGATATCCGCTGCCACATCTCCAAAGCGCGCTAGCTTTTCAGCGCAGCGCTGCATGAACTCTAAACGAAAATTGTCAAGTAAATCCACCTGCACAACATGCGCAAGTTCTCACCGAGTACCCACTCCGCCTGATCAGCATGTAGATTAATCTCGCCTCCCAATGTACTCATCATTTGGTAGAAACAGTCAGTCGCATCTGTTACGTGGTCGATCGTCTCGAGCTGTTCACATATAACCCGATAGATTGTGAATCTTGGCACCGTGAACTCCAGACCAGTAGAGTGTCAACCCACGAGGGATACCAGAGTAAAAAGAAGATACTCACGCTGACGGCGGCAACTAAGGCATCTTCCCATGAGCCACGAGCCAATGTTGCCTTTGCCCATTCTATCAAGAGTGGTGTGGGAGCCGATGATTTGAAGTTTGGTTGAAGGATCGTTGCTTCAGCCGCCTTTGAGGTCCCGTCAAGGTCGTTTTTTGGAGTGGAGAGATATTGATGGGTGAAATCTACAGAAACATTTCGAATGCACAGCGAATAAAGTGGAGCATTAACTCACCAGAGACCCACGAAGTGATGGATCCGCTCGTATAAACCTCTTTGTCTTCGTCGATGTCGCTTACCAGTCGGAGAAGAGACTCGCCTGCTTCCTTCATGCGACCCAATGCGTACCATCACGCAAATGTCAGAACCGTGCCAAGTCCCAGGCAATAAATCCGCATTGGTACAGAAAATAGATGAAAGGCAAAGAAATCATATGTAGTTACAGTGTCTTCCCTTTCGTGTACAGTTTGAATCTGGGGCATATGCAATCCAACACCTTGTTGACGTAAAATCCCAAAGCATTATACTGTAGTTGCAATTTGTGTGCAAACCGGCAGGACATGCGAAATCTTCGGGAGTTTTCTCTAGGGAATAGAAACTCTTGGATACCTCTCGCCACGAATCCTCGGATGTGTATACATTTGACAAGCATGGCAAATCGTATCTAATTTCCTCTCTGTAGGGCCAGGGACTCGAAATCATGAACAGAAACTACAAGGTCTTATATACCACGTCACATAAGCATCATATCTAGACAACTTTCGCGTCGCACGCAAGATTGAGCAAAAGTTCTAAACGTCGAGTAATATGATGCCTAGCATTACATAGCAGTACAAGTACATAGAGCACTGGTGGAAGGAGCTGTATAATAAGCTGTTTGGATGCGATTGTTGGTCCCATTGACGGACCGTCCGAATATAAAGAGCACTTCTCCGAGGCCACGTTCGCACCGTCCAATCTCACGTGGTGGGAGATCAGAGAGTTTCGCACAAGCCTGGTTTGAATAGCAACGGGCTTGCATAAACTTTGACGCCATGCCAGTAATCGACAGCGCAAGGAAGGTGCAACGGGGACATAGAGGAGGAAGAGTGGGAACGGAGTTGTCAGGAATCTCGACCAATCACTCAAAGTGAGCTAATGGCAAAGTGAATGATAATTCCAAGAATGAAGACCGTAGACTAAACGGTCTGACTACTTATACTACAGTACATGCGGTATCCACATTGTATACATGAGGATTGATATCATAATGATGTCATGGTCTAGAATGTGATACAGGTGAAGAAAGAAATAGAGAGTCCTTACATTATCCCCTTTTTATCGTCGAGACTCCGGCGAGACTAATCTATAGGCGGGAATTCGAAATAGGAAGAGTCGTACTTGTTGTACCGTTTTTGGAGTTCTTTATACTCCGGCGATGAGAAGAGAGGTGAGGAGGAGGGAAGAGGAATTCGTAGACAGATTGGACAGAGACAGGGAGGATCTTCCGTACTCGTTTTTTGGATGGTGATGGCAAGTCGTGGTGCGTCGGGGTTGGACTGATGGAAATCCCGGATTGCCTTTTGTGCATTGGCAAGTTCCTTTACGGGAATCCATTCGTTTTCTTCTCGCAGGAATCCCTTCCAATGGATGAGATAATGGATGGTATTCTTGACGCGTTTAGAATCCACGATGTATTCCACTTCTGCTTCTTCGACACCTGAGATGATATCGGGCGGTGGGGGCGGTGCGTGTTGTTGGGATGGAAACGCCCCTTGATGGTAGGGATGAAGCAAGCATTCGTGAAAGACGGGGTGGATTTGACGCCACGATTTATCTAACTTGAGGCGATACGCCGCAAGTCCTTCCTTTTTAACAACTTGGAATGGACCATATCTCTTATCGTCGAGCTTCTTGGATGGTCGCTCGGTTCGGATATTAGTGGCCTCTAATAGTACCAGGTCACCCGGCTTGTATTCGATGGGGGGTCGGACTTTTCGGTCATGGAATCGCTTCATGTCGTACAAAGCCATTTTGAGGGCAGCTTTTGCAATCTGTTGAGTGGATTTCATTTCCCCAACGAATTCGTCAGCTGCCGGATTTCTGTCTTTTCCTTTTTGTGAGAATCCCGATTGAGGCTGTTGTCCGTAGTTCAGGAGGAACGGGGAGAAGGTAGTTGCAGAGGAGGAGGTCTGGTTGTGTGCAAACTCTGCGATTGATAGCCATTCGACCCAGTCGGTTTGTTGGTGGTTTACGTATATGCGCAGGTATTGTTCTACCCATGCATTCACTCTTTCCCTCTGACCATCGGTTTCTGGGTGATAGGCGGTAGAGGGGTTACCTTCTATCTGTAGTTGGGAGTAAAGTTCCTTCATAAACGACGAGACAAACTGGGGTCCTCGATCGGAGATAACTTTCTTTGGGATGCTGTGTAGTTTGAAGATCTCGTCTCTGAAGATCTTCGCGACTCCTTGGGAGGTTATCTCGGTAGAGACGGGGAATAATTGGATCATTTTTGAGAAACGGTCGACTATGACCATTATTGCGTTCTTTCCTTTTGATTCGGGTAGTGGGCCGATCAGATCTACCGAGATGATTTCCCATGGGGCATTGGGGATTGCGTTTGGGTTTAATGGGGTTTTCTTCCCCATTGTGTTTGTTTTGACTCTCTGGCATTTGTTGCAACCTTGGATGTATTTGATGATGTCACATTTGATTGTTGGCCAATAGTAGCGAGTTTTGATAAGGTCGAGAGTTCGTCTGATTCCTGGATGTCCTGCGAGCGGGTGGTTGTGGTTTTGTTTGATGACTTGTTCTCGCAGTTGAGGGTTGGGCGGAATGTAGAGGAGTGTTTTCCAGTGGATCAGGTTGTCTTTCCTATACCAGGGGGAGTCTTTTAGTTTCAATCCTTTGACGACAAGCTTTTCGGCGCGGAATTGGTTTTGGGTCACCATTGACTCAATCGTTTCCGACTGTTTTAGCGACGTTGCCCGAATATCCCCCTTGTTAGGGAGGATCTCCGTTGGAGAAGACTCTTCGGGCTTCAACGAGTGTAGTGATTTGTTTGTTTTTGGTACCGTTGTCCGAATATCCCCCTTTTTAGGGAGGATCTCCGTTGAAGAAGACTCTTCGGACATTGGTGTGGTGAGAATTTGAATCTGGGTGTTATCTTTCACCTCCCTCTCAAAGTCTGACCTCCGGGACAGAGGGTCGGCCGGGTTGGTTTTGCCAGGGCGGTGCTGGATGACGTAGTGATACTCTTGGAGAGTTTGATTCCAGTGGGCTTGTCGGCGACTGAGGTCTTGAGGTCGTGTGAAGTATTCCAGATTTTTGTGATCCGTGAGGATCGTGAAAGGATATTGGGCGTCGAGGAGGTATTGACGCCATTCTTTGAGAGCAAAAATGATGGCTGCCATTTCGAGGTCGGCTGCGTGATAATTCCATTCGGCATCATTTAGGGAACGTGAGATGAAGGCAATAGGATGCCAGCGATCGTCATGTTGTTGGGATAAGATCGCCCCGATCCCAATTCCCGATCCATCAGTCTCGACTCGGAATGGAAGGTTGCTGTTAGGCATCCGCAATGCTGGTGCTGTTGTGATTACTTCTTTCAACTGCTCGAATGCGTGTTGGCAGTGGGTCGTCCACTCGAAAGGTACTTTTTCGGAGGTGAGGGCGTTGAGGGGACGAGCGATTTTTGAGAAGTTTTCTATAAAGCGACAGTAGAAGTTGAGGAACCCTAGGAAGCCTCGGAGTTCCTTTCGATTTTTTGAGATAGGCCAATCAGTCACTCCTTTAACTTTTCCGGGGTCCATTTTTATTTGTCCTTCGGATATGATGAGTCCAAGGTATTCCGTTTCCTGAGTTTCAAAGTCACATTTTGTGTGTTTCAGGGACAGTTTGTTGTCACGCATGATCTGTAGGACTTCTCGTATGATTTGTCGATGTTTGTCGAGAGTCTTGGTGAAGATCATGATATTGTCCATGTACACAATGACCTTGCCTTTGTTAATGAGGTCGCGGAAGATGTGGTTCATCATCGTTTGGAAGGTTGCAGGAGAATTACAAAGGCCAAAGAACATAACTAATGGTTCGAATAGTCCTCTGTTGGTTCGGAATGCTGCTTTCCATTCGTCTCCGTCTTTCATCCTTACATTGTTGTATCCCCATCGTATATCGAGTTTGGTATAGTATTTTGCATTTTTAAGTTTGTCAATTAACTCGGAGATAAGCGGTAGGGGGTATCGGTTTTTGACTGTGATGTCATTTAATTTCCGATAGTCTTGGACGGGACGGAGTTTGCCATCCTTCTTTTTGACGAAGAAGAAAGCGGAGGCGAATTGGCTTTTTGATGGTCGAATACGACCGGTGGACAGATTTTCCTCCAGGAAGTCATCGAGTTCTTTTTGTTCGACTGTAGTGAGATTGTAGGTTTTACGGTCGACTTTATGGTTTCCTGGTAGGAGTTCGATCGCATGATCCCATGGTCGACGGGGTGGGAGTTTGTTGAATGTCTCTTTGGCGAAGACATCTTTAAATTCATGATAGGCTTCAGGGACTGTTTCCTCGAAGGTTTTGTTTTGTTTGGATTCTCCAGCCGCGATGGCTATGTCAGTGGAGAGGGTCCTGAAGTATTCGTGGTCTATCATGAATAGGCGTTCGGGTTCGACTTCCCCATCGTCGATTTCAGGGTCCAAAAGACCGGGGACGTGTTCATTGTCGCACATGAACTCAAGGGTTTTTGCTTTCCAATCGATTTGAGGATTGTGTTTTTTCAGCCAGTCGTATCCCAGGAAGATGGGATGAGTGCTTAAGTTCAACATGGCCATGGCAATTTGTTCGGAGTGTTCTCCGATCCTCATTTCGACAATAGCAAATTCCTTGATGGAGCCAGCACTGTTTATAGATCCGTCTGCGTTATATACAGGAATAGGTATTGGTAGTTGGTACGTTTTCAATCCCTTTTCCTTGGCGAACCTTTCGTCAATGGTTGTTCCGGTGCATCCGGAGTCCAATAGGGTGATGACGTCGAGAGTCTCACCCGATGGGGTTTCCAGGACCGCTTGAACTTCGAAAGCGTTGTCAGATTGTCTTTTTCGCTGTACGAATCTGGGTTTCTGCTGAAGCTCGCGCAACGAGAATTGTGCTTCGAGTTTGTTGATCTCCTTCAGTTGTCGAATCAACTTGGGGGTAACTTGCTCTTGGCGGGATTCATGTACGAAGGATCGCACATGTTTGATGGCTCGTTCCTCGTCCTTGGAGTCTACTACCTTTTTGATCCACTGAGACGTCCATGGGTCTACAGTGTTCATCCAGGTTTGTCTCGACTGCTTATCCTCTTTCTCAAGGGGGATCGCCGTAGCCAGTGGCTTAGACGACTCAGCAGATTTTTGTTGATTTGTTTGCTTATCCCTCCTTGTGGGAAGGATCTCACGAGGAGACTCAGCAGTGTCTTTGGTTTGGGTTGCGGGCTTTTTTAGTATCGCAATCCGGGGGATCTCCGCAATCCCCGTGGATCCGAAACCTTGGTCGCCTCGTTTTGTTTCGTCGAGCATGTTTGTCTTATTTAGCTCGTTGATGCTTATTTTTTCGATGATTATCTGAGTGATGCGATTGCCCGATTTCACTTCGAATTGAACATCTGAGTGGTTGACCAACAGGACTTTTATTTCACCTCGATAGTCACTGTTGATTATGCCTGCTGCGACGTCGATCCCTTTGAGTGCTAGTCCACTTCGAGGTGCTATTCTCCCATAGGCACCCCGAGGGATAGCAAATGCTATTTGGGTTTTTACAACCTCTCGTTTCATGGGTCGTATAGTTTTTGGTTCCGCGGCACTAATGTCGTAGCCTGCCGCAACATCTGATTTCTTTTCTGGACGTTGAGCTTCGGAACCGAGTCTTTTGAACTTTACTTTTGAGATCTCTACTTTGTTGATTGGTAGAACAGCGAATTTATTGTTACTATCTACACATGACGTAGTCTTTTTAGGAGATTCAGACGACCTCAAGTCTGATCTCCGGCGGGAAAATCCTTTTCTATGTGACTTATCTCCGTCGCAAGCTCTTCAGCTGTTGTATAGCTGATCTGCTGATGTCTGAAAGTCATCTGACGGACGACTCTTTTTCTCATGTGGTCCTTGCACGGCCACGGTTTTGATCACTTGGCACACTTTCCCTCGGCTCGAGCCTTGGAAATGTCCATCGGGATACCTTGACCGCCAAAGGTACCCGTTTGGTTTGGGTGTGTTGTTGTTGTCGTGACGGGTTTTGCGACGGGCGGAGTTGTTGCCTTGTTTGCCAAGAAGTTGGCGACGGGGTTTTTTCCCTTGTAATTGGGACTGATGTAGTTGGTCCCTGACCTTGGATTTGCGTTCCAAGACTTGGCAGGGGCGTCGGTATGGGCAGTCGAGGTACCCCTCCGAGCCTTTTGCTTAGTTTTGATTCGCTCAGCCTGAATCAGGGCATGGACCCAATCGTCGAGTTCGTTGGAGTCGATGAGGTGGAGTTGGGAGATTTCAACGAACTCCACTAGTTCTTGTTTTACGGCATTTCGGATCAACTGGATCAGGAACCTGCCGTGAGCTCCTGTGTTGTATTGTGCCTCGATGACACATTGGTGGAATCGGAGGATAAATTCCTCGATTGGTTCTGTCGATTTTTGCCGTAGGTTGGCAAGCTCTTGTTCGGCCTTTCAACAAATGTCGGCCGGTTGGAAAGTCGTCAAGAGGTTCCGTTTGAATTCCTCGAAACTATAAGTCTCGAGGTTGTGGGCATCCATGAACATATTTGCAAATTGCTCAGCAGATCCGCCTTTCATTAACGACAGTGCTATCATTATTTTTTGCATGTCGTTGGGGGTTTGTTGGTAGCCTCCGAGGTGAAGGGTCAACTGTCTCCACCATCCGAGGAAGTCTTTTTTGTTGCCGTCGAAGTACAGCGGTTTTGGTACAAATGATTTTCCGATTTCCGGGGCGGAGAGCCGGACATTGGGGGGTGATTTGAGCTTAGGGAGCTCAGGGAAGGCGGCGGCGTATTTCTTTGTTTCCTGGGCGAGGAGAGCCTCGGAAACCGCCTTGCTGATGAGCGCGGAGAGCTCATTTGGGGAGAGGGAGATTTGGCCTGAGCCAGAGGGGTCGTCAGACATCCTTTTTGGTGAAAGAGGGAAGGTGTCGACGGAGGAGATAGGAGAGGGGGGAGGAGATTCCACCGGCGTTGTAGGGTATGACACGATGGGCGCGATATCCGAGTACTAGTTACTACGCAATTAAATCGCCGTTCACTAGCTCTAGATCGAGAGTGGGGAATGTGGTGACTCTTTTATTTCCAGCGGCAAATGGAGTAGCCTACAAGCTGGGGGGAACCGGAAGCTGCCTGGCTACGGCAGTTGTCCACGAGCTCCACACCGGGAAGAGGGCTCTATTGGACTGTACGTGACGTCACAGGTATTCATGCGAACCTGCCCCAACTAGCGTATGAGGACTGTACGGACTGTTAGGCACTCAACAGACAACGGGGGCTCGTGCTCTATGCCCGGTAGCAACATTATCCGTATTTAGTACAGCGGACAACCATATATGCAAACGTGGGTTCGGTGTTTTTCCGATACGGGCTGCGACCGTAACGCTAG
>JBBPLM010000142.1:2092-30202 GCA_038089795.1 Pulchroboletus neoregius | reverse complement strand
TGAGCCTTGTCCAAACCCAATTTCCCCCGACAGATCTGCATTCTTTAATATTTGTGCCTGGCTTCGCAGCAGATCTTGCTTAGCTCACTCGAGGGCGTACTACTAGTACACCGTATCCTGTACTTAGGAGTTACAGGCACGATTGGCAGTGCAGAATGGATCGATGGACAATACTTGCCGACCTGGGGGCTTCAATTTATATAATCGCAGGTGAGAAAAAATAGCCTATCAGCAGACAATGGCAGTGACTCTTTGTCGGCCGTCACGTGACTCAGGGACGTCACGTGACCGACGGTCGACGGAAGCGTGGGAATAACCAATTAACCAGGTCACGTGACTCAGAGTAGTATTTTGACACCTACGTTTCAAGTTTGGCTATTGGATCCACGTACTGCGTGATGATGCGGCTACTTTGGCTGCTTCTGTTCTTACTGCCATCCCAAACATTTTCATTATCAGACAATGTCACTGAGGAGCTACGTTGGGGTACCTACCGCCCAGGCGTATACTTTGGGGTTCGCCCAAGGCTACCCCAGTCCCTTGTGACAGGGCTCATGTGGTTCGGAACGCAGAATTACCAGTCATTCGGGAGTGCGCAGTACATCACTATATATCTTGAGTGTTACGGCTGACATTGCTTAGAGACACGCCATGCATGCGACCAAGGCGACGGACTTGATCGTTACACATGGACGATATTTGACTCTCGTCAGGGCGGCATACAGGTTCTCGAGGACAGCCTCAACAATGTTGAAATTACGACCGAGTTTCTCAAGGTTCCTGGTGGTCAGCATGGGGGCAGCTGGGCTGCGCGAATCAAAGGGAAGCCCATCCAGCCAGGTGCGTATTCCATAGAGTTCACACTCACGAACACAACCTAGTAATGCCCAACATAGCGTACCCATCTAGAATCTCTACAATTTTCTACTTGGGGCTTGAGGGTCTCGGCGGTGTTGATTTGATCACCGATGAAGATGAGAATGTACGTGCAGCTCACCCGCAACTCAGCATCTTTGCTCACAGCTTCCAGGGGATTGATGGTCCTATAGAGTTTTCTGGCACTACGCCCGACCTCGACGATTTCACCATCCGTATTTTCGACGGTATGCTCTCCTGGAAACTAATGACTCTTGGGGCTCATGTTCTGTTCAGATGTTAATAACCAAGCCGTGACTTCGGGCCCTCATTCGCAAGTCTTTGCACACAGGCTAGGCAAGTCCCACTTTGTGGGTTTGCGCGTTAATCCAGGGCAAGTCTGGACTGCCAAGGGTCGGTTTCGTTGGTCCATAAATGATTTCTCTTCACACGTTCCGTTCTGCCATAGATTTTATTCTGCAAAGTATTTTGAAACATGCGGGGCCTGTAGCGGAGCAATATCGCGAGGCAGATCACGCACCTGACGCGTCATTCGTACTTCAGCTGCCCGATGAGACCGTCACCGCGAGCAACCTTTTCGCAGTGCAAAAGTTTTTCGACGGCGAATTCCAGTTTGATGTCTTTTTTGACAGTGCAAGTTCTGATGGTGAACTAGACTGTGTGTGCCTTAATTAACACGTTTCTGGCATACTGACATTAGCCCTTTGGCAGCCGCTGTAATCGATCTCGGTATTCCTGCACTGGTCTCGTCGTTTAATGATCGTTTTGAAACTCGCTTTCCTACCCCTGACACGTTCGCTGTGTCAAACCACGAGGCGCTCAAGTCCTTTAGCAAGGCGATTACGTCTAATCTACTCGGAGGAATTGGTTATTTCTACGGGACTTCGATTGTCGACAAAGGCTTCGCATTCGAATGGGACCAAGAGGATGATTATGATTATGACGGAGCCGAGACACAAGAGGATCAACAAGGGGCAAGGTTCACCGAACCTCGGGCCCTACTCACTGCTACACCTAGTCGTAGCTTCTTCCCAAGGGGATTTTATTGGTAACGTCACCTTTCACCGCTGGTACCCTACATTTACCCAACCTCGTTTCAAGGGATGAAGGTTTTCACCTACTTCACATCGGGCAGTGGGACAATGACCTCAGCCTCGAGATTCTCAAGGACTGGATAGATCTCATTGATGAAAATGGTTGGGTTGCTCGCGAACAAATTCTCGGTGATGAAGCCCGCAGCCGTGTTCCACCCGAGTTCCAAACACAGGTACCCACATTCGCCAATCCACCAACGCTTACGATGGCAGTCACCGATTTCATCGCGCGTCTTACGGCGCAGAATGACGGCCCTTCTGCTGCGGACCTCGGGATGGATTTTGCAATGGGCGGCAAGCAAGTTCCACTCACAGGGTTTATCGAGCCGACCCAAAAGGGGAACAAGTACCTGTCATATAAGGAGGGTCTCGATTTCTTGCGCTCGATATACGTTCCTCTAAGGCGTCATTATGACTGGTTCCGTCGTACACAACGCGGGCAGATTAAACAATACGGCCGCACAGCACGCTCGCGCACCGAAGCGTATAGATGGCGTGGACGTTCTGAAACGCATGTCCTTACCAGCGGGATGGATGACTATCCAAGAGGTCCAGCACATGCTGGCGAATTGCATCTCGACCTCATTAGTTGGATGGGCTTCTTTACACGAACGATGCGTGGTCTAGCGGAATTTATCGGGGAGACTGAAGATGCGGAGAGTTTCAAGGAAATCGAGAAAGCTATCATTGAAAACATTGATGGTATGGTGTTTCAAGGTTTTTAGAGCATGCTGACGACACTGTACTCAATTCTAGATCTCCACTGGAACGAATACGCCAACATGTACTGCGATGTTGGAATTAGCTCAGACGGTGCGCATCTCTTGTTTGTGCATCTTTCTTCTCTGACCGTGTCCAGATGAGTCCGAACACGTATGTCATAAAGGCTACCTTTCACTATTCCCCTTTATGCTCTCCCTTCTCCCTCCCGACTCCCCACATCTCCTTCCCATTCTCGACCTCCTCCGTGATCCTGAACATCTTTGGTCACCATATGGTATCCGTAGTCTCTCGGCTTCACACCCTGAATTTGGACGCGGCGAGAATTATTGGAAAGGGCCTATTTGGATTCAGATGAACTATATGGTCTTGAGCTCCCTGTACAAGGTGTGTTGTCCGATATGTTGGGCCGGGAATTGTGCGGGAACTGAGGGTATGGGTGAACAGACTTATGCCGCTGTTGAGGGTCCCTACCAAGAGTACGCCAAACAAATTTATACGGAACTACGGGAGAATGTTGTGGAGAATGTTTACAAGGTATATCTTTATTGCAGTATTGATGATCATCTCTGCTGACAGCATACCTAGGAATACGAGCGAACTGGGTATGTCTGGGAACAGTACGATGCGGTTACGGGAGAGGGCAGAAGAAGGTATGCTCCTGTCGTGTATTTCCTTGACGAGTGTTGATGTCATTTGCTAGCCATCCGTTCACTGGTTGGACGTCCCTCGTCACTCTTAGTAAGTGTTATGCCATCACCACGTGCATGTTTCTGAAACCTTTACAGTTATATCCGAAAAATACTGATTTGCGTATCTTGAGCTCTACGTTCAGCATACTATACCACATTCTTTGGATTACGGCACTTGCATATAGACGCCATCTGTGTACTTGCAGAGTCATCTTGAAAAGATTATTTCGAATATCTGGCCTGAGATGCCTCGAGAAAAAGCAAAGCATGGCGATCAAGGGCGATCCACGATTATGTTCCACATACCACACTGGAAATAGAGCTGGACACAAGGAGAAAGAAAGTTGCTGGATGTGGGCAGCGAATCCAAGCATCTCATTCGTGCCACCAACCCCAGCAAATGTGGAGACTCAAAGCACCGTTAGAAAGACAAGCCGTAGTTCTACATCTCTTTTCGTCCGGCCAAACTTTTAAGTTTTTTTTTGTGGTATGCTGTCTGGATGATTCCTGGTGAGGCAGGCATCGAGACTGGTTCGAGAAGTTTAATGTGGGATGAGTGAATCGCTAGTAACAAAGCTTTAAGGGTCGACAAACCATATGTCTGCGTCAGCCCTCTTGCATGGCTTCCTCTTTGGGTGGTTCTGTCTGTCCCCCACCCGCATCCAAGCCCTCGACTCCAAAATTCACGCAACGCACGTCCAATGTCCGCATATTGATTAACACCAGCGTTCCCGTCTCAGCAAAGCTTGGTAACAGGACCACTCTGCATTGCCTGCACCTCTTCCTCTTGTCTTGTTGCTCCGAGCCAACCAATGCCGTGGCGAATTCAGACATACCTCCGACGATGTATACGTCTGGTGTTTCATTGAGGACAAACGGATCTCGCTCGCGGTACGGATGGCACCATAATGTGTCTGGTGCGGTTGGGGCAATATGTCGCCACTTGAGAGTCAACTCTGCAATCGACAGGAGCGTGAAAGGGGGTGTGGGGAGGTATTTGAACATGTCAAGCAGGGGTTGACCAGACGTCACCAGGACGGTTCGGGTCACCGGGGGTCTGCCAACACTTGAGGTCGGTGGACTGGATCCTTCAGATGAGGATTGTTCAGGGTCCGTGCCACATCGCAGGCGGAGCCAAACAGGATTTGTCTCGGGATGAAAGGTTTCATAATTTGTTGCTCCGCTGAACATGGCGCGTGGAAAAGGTTGCTGGGGTAGAATCGCGCCTGAGGGATCGTCTGGGCCCGGTAGGATGTGCACGGGAAGAGCCGATGCAAGGTCATGAAGATGGGCGGAGAGTATGAAATTGGGATGCGGGGAGAGATCCGACGGTGATATTGCGCTCAACTGTTTCTGTTTCCTAGCATGTCAAGTATGGGCGTTATTTTATGATAGCGACGTACTGGCTTCTTTTCATCCTCTTCCATGCCGTTCTCAACGTCAGTGACTGATAGCAATGAGTTACCTGCTATGATCAGACGGGTGATTTGGGATGCGAATGCCTGATCGTCGTGCCCACCGACTTCTCCGGATAGGTACTCGACTAAGATTTGAATCTGAGCGTCTGCCTGGGACTCTGTTCCAATAGACAGGCCTGACACGACAGCTAGGTACTCGTCCGATTGAGGAGTACTGTTGCTCATCAATACGTTGGGAACAAGTATTCAGAAAGAGACCTACCTATCCAGGTCCATGGTATTGTTGGGAGTGTTGTGGTGTTCGGCAAATGGTGCAAGGTCGGCGAAGCATGTGTCAATGACTTCGAATTCGCCGCCTGGTGTTTCCATGCCAAGAGCAGCAATAATGACACCAGTGACGAGATGGGTCGACAAGAGTTTCTGGCCTACGAGATTGATACGCCCAGACTCGTCCTCGAGCATGACGCTATCTTGATCGGAATAAAATTTCTCTTTGAATTGGGGTGGAGGTAGCGAATGCTTTGATAGAATGAGAAAACCGACGATTGATATTGAATTGGGGACTCACATCTCGACCCAAATCTTCAAGGACATTTGGCTTGAGTGGCATGTCCAAATAAACGGTACCCAATATCCAGCAAAGCTGAGACTTTACGACGTCCAGTACCCTTGGGACATATACGGGGCTTCCTGAAGTAGTTTGGTGAGCGTAGGTTGCGTTCTGCGAGGGGGAGCTACCTGCCATCAAGGTCTTTCCATCTCGCGTTTGCGCGTTCGAGGACGGGTTTCTTCAACATTGCAAGTCGAGTAAAATAAATATTAGAGTATTGGTGTTTGTAGGAACGATTTTTAGCATCGATGAGGAAGCAAGGCGAGTTGGCAGACGGGGCCAACAGAACACTCGAGTGCCGCATACCGTCTGACATGTCGACTCGGAGAACCAGAGGCCTTAAGTTATAGATTCGGTCCGTACGGCCCGTTGCTAAATGACGTCCTTGTTACCAGACTTACTTTTAGACCAGCTGCGGTTACCATCTCTTGCTTACGTACAGTACAGTCTATATAATGACCGTCTCATAACCCTCTCGCTTATCAACGCCATGTCTCTCTCAAAGGTATATCCCTCATCTCTCCTTAGCTCCCCACTCATCCTACATCATCCAGCACATCAACCCAGAAAGGCTCATCCGCGAATCCAAGGTATGTCTCAACCACCCTAATCATCTCATCCTCCTCACCATCATCCTATCCAACAGGACAAAAAGTCTCATTCTCACCGTTACCTGAATGCAACTGCACTCAACACGCTCCCCCACCCGTATGGTGCTCGTTATGGAACAGAGTCCGTTCCAAAGTTCCACATTCCCTCAAAGGGCACCAGCGCAGAGACCGCATACCAGCTCATTCACGATGAATTAAGCACAGATGGTCATCCAACTCTCAAGTCAGCGTCTCTCTCTCTCTCCTCTCTCACCCTCTCACCTACCTTGCAGCCTCGCCTCGTTCGTCCAAACTTGGATGCCCGAGCCTGCCAATAAACTCATGCTAGAGAACATGTCCAAGAACTTGATCGATCAGGATGAATATCCTGCCACCCGTATGTATCTTCTCCATCATCACCACCAGCACCACTCTCAATATTCTGTCGTCAGAACTCATCCATACCCGATGCATCTCCATCCTTGCCGATCTTTGGCATGCACCTTCCACTAAACAAGCAATCGGAACAGCCACTACTGGCTCTTCTGAAGCTATTCAGCTTGGCGGTCTTGCCATGAAACGCATCTGGCAGGAGCGTCGCAAGGCTGCTGGAAAATCCATTCATGAACCTGGTCCAAACATCATCATGGGCGCAAATGCCCAGGTTGCACTCGAGAAATTCGCTCGCTACTTTGAAGTAGAGTGCAGACTTGTTCCTGTCACCGCCGAGACCAAATACAGGTTGGATCCCAAGAAAGCCATGGAGTTCGTCGACGAAAACACAATCGGTGTATACGTCATTCTCGGTAGTACCTACACCGGTCATTATGAACCAGTCAAAGAAATGGCAGACCTCCTTGACGAATACGAGAAACAGACCGGTCACTCTGTCCCTATCCACGGTACGATTATTCATCCCATCGTAGCTCCCACTCAATAAAGTTGTCACTCAGTCGATGGAGCGTCTGGCGCATTCGTTGCACCGTTTGCTCAGCCAAAACTTCTATGGGACTTCAAAATTCCCCGTGTCGTCTCCATAAACACCTCCGGTCACAAGTTCGGTCTCGCCTATGTCGGTGTCGGCTGGGTCGTATGGCGGTCCAAGGAATACCTTCCAAAGGACCTCATCTTTGAGCTTCATTACCTCGGATGCGTCGAGTATTCATTTTCACTCAACTTTTCTCGACCAGCAGCACCTATCATTGCCCAGTATTTCAACTTCCTCCATCTCGGTTTCGAGGGTTACCGCGCAGTGGCTCTCGACGACCTGAAAAATGCACGACTCTTGAGTCGCGCTCTTGAACGTACAGGATGGTACACCGTACTGAGCGACATTCATAGGCCAAAAACAGACACTATCCTCGACGAAGAAAATCCAGAGGTATGCTATCAGCCACCGCATTACTCCATTCCTCAAATGAACCCGTCGCAGACCTATGAGGATGGGCTTCCGGTCGTGTCGTTTCGATTCTCGGACAACTTCCAGCAGCAGTACCCTGAGATCGAGCAGAGATGGATCCAAATCTTACTCCGAGTCAAGGGGTGGATTGTACCCAATTACGAGCTTCCCCCGAATTTGGAGACCGTCCAGATTTTGCGAGTGGTTGTCAGGGAAACCTGCACGGAGGCGGCAAGTTATTGTCTCTGTGCTCCTCTGATGATACTTATTTTCTTGTCATAGCTCGTTGACCGTCTACTGGCCGATATCGTGAGTGTACACGCGAACCAAAAACTAGTGTTACTGACCCCAAGCTTTCTTAGGTTGAGGTGACCGAAGAACTACTCGATCGTGCTTCGTCGGCACACGCCCTCGATCTATTGGGTAGTAAAGGGCACCACAGCAACGCCCACCTTGGTCAGCTGGATAGCGGTTCCGGATCACAGTCTTCGGGCACATACGCCAAACCGTGCTAGAGGAGAGGTAGAACGGTATATGAATTATTGAAAGTTAAGGTTCATTCTTGAGATGGGTAACAAGCTGTACGACGTTATTTAAGTGGTGTAAAGATAAAGTTGAACTACATAACCAAATACATACCTGACACCAGCGACGCTTAAGTACACTGCTTTACCCGACTCTGAACCTTGCAGCTGGTACCATGGGGGGCCCGAACCTAGAGGTATTCAAGTTTGGGCTATATCTTTTCGTGCCAGTTTTCGCACTTTTGCACTTTGGTGACCCACAATGGTATCACGACAACGTCCTTCCGGTACGCCTCTCTGGTGTACTTGCACCCACAACTAACCAATAACGTTCTACTTTGCGGTAGTATAAGGAACATCTATTTCCCCGCGTCGATGAATCCAACCGCGTATGTATAACCCGGTTTGCTTGCCAGTCATATCTCATGTGTGTCTACCAGCGCCTCCTCACCGATCAGGAGGCCATACGCAACGAGTTGGCACGAATCAAAGCAGAAAAACTCGCAAGGAGGATGCAACGAGAGAAAGTAACTCTGGAACAAGTACCACCACTTGCACAACCGTCGCAAGGGTGGTTCAAATCGTGGTGGTGAAATCACATCGTCCTACCTGGCAGACACAGATGTCCGACTAGTAACTATGTAACACCGTTTCCAACACACTCCCCAGTTTATTTTCGAACGCAGAGTTCTGTCCCATTGCATACGACCCTCCACTCTGTTTCTATCTCTGCAGCTCGGTCCAGGACCTGAGCATATTCCGAGAGCTCGTCGGATGTAACTTTCACACCACCACAAACAACAAAGATAACATTCTTGCTCCGCTTTTCTTTGTCAGAAAGCTCTGACATCGGGTCTAAGATACGCCAGAACAACTCATGGCTGTAGGCAGGAGTCATGGTTGTCGAACAGGCGAGCTCGAGGAGGAACTTGTGGTCATCTACATCAGCTGGTGAGAGAAGGTTTGGCAGATGGTCATCTAGATTGTTCACCTGCAAATCCTCGTGCTGCAAACATTGCTAATTCATCGGGTATACATACACATTTTACCCCGCCAGTGTGGTCCAGAGCCATGCGTACCACTCCAGGTGCAGGCCAGGTCGCTCCTAACGAGGCGGCGCGCGAGGTCAACGTATGCATATAAGGAACTGCAACTTGGTGTTCCTCGCTTATCTGTACGGTATAGGGTGCCTCAGGGGGTACGTTGGTCGGAAGGGATGGTACTTTCGAACTGAATCCGTGTGTATTGAGCGAGCCAGCGTGGTAGAAACAGTTGGAGCCATGAGTCTCTAGGGCGACGACCGGGACTGCAGATTGCTTTGAGTGCCTTTACCGTTGATGGGTTGACTCGGGAACGAACCATTATCCCAGCCGACCGATTGGCACCCGAGGAGTATGCCTCCGATGAGACCACCACCGCCGACTGAGCAGAATATTGCGTCTGGTGGGTGGTGTAGCTGGGATTTCATCTCCTCCACCATTGAGGAGTGACCTTTCCAAAGGACTGGGTCATCATACGAAGACAGCACGAGGCTAGAAAGTAATTTAGTCGACAGACTCGCTTGTATCGAGTGGACAGACAACTAACGCACGCATTGGGATCTCCTTCGGCAGCTTGGTACATGGCCTTTAATGCGTCGGAATAAATCTGGCCAACCAAGACTACATCTGCGCCTTGCTTTCGTAGCACGTCCCGTGTGTCCTTGGCTACAACGACGGGGAGATAGACGGTGCACCTGACTCCGAGTGTGCGTGCAGCGACTGCAGCAGCGAAGCCAGCATTTCCTGACGATGCGATGAAAACATGCAACGCAGAACCATATTGTGCTTTCGCTTCTTGGAGTCGGAGTGAGATACCTCGGTACTTGAAGGACTGAGACGGCTGGAGGTTCTGTAAAAAAATATTGAAGGTGGACTGAGGTGAGGTATGTTGTTTCTCACCTCCAGTTTCAGGTAAGCTGAGCAACCCAAACGATCGGATATGTGGCTCGAGTAGATCAAAGGCGTTTCTATCCAGACACGGGTCGAGTGAGCGCACATTTCGCAAGCTGGACGTACATCCTATGGTCCTGAATGTCCCATCGGAGTTGACGGTCCGTGAATCAGTACTACCCGGCCCGTTGGGCGGTCCGTTTTACCCAACGAATGAGTTCCACTGGCTCGGCAATGGCTAGCAGGCACGAACACATATCAGTAAGATGAAACAATTGATAAGACAGCCCAACGACGTGCTCCGGATGACGACTCGGACGGCGACCCCATGTGACACTTTTTTTTGCACCCAGAGCATCGTGCGAGGTCATGGGACGCATCATCTTGCTTAAAGCTCGCAGGGATTAGATCGTCATGACCATCGTCTCCCGATTCACTCCCAATGAAGTTCAACGACGGTTTTTGGTTGCTCAAGCATAGTGTCAAAGCGCATTATGGTCTACAGGTCACACAATCGAAGACTGAATCGGATGGCGTCTCCCTTCAGGTAGCTACGCGACCCATCAGACACAGAGGAGACACTCTCGGAGGTGCGTCATATCCCAATTGAAACCAGAGACCGGGAGCATCCCCATCTTTCACGTAGGTCCACTGTTGAACGTCAAGGTCTACTCGCCAACTCAAGGCGTCATTGGTGTCCGTATCAATCACTTCAAGCAAAGGGATGAATTGCCTGCCATTCCCCTATTTCCTGACGTCCCTCCAATTCCGGACGTCTCGCTATCCAAGTTAGAGACCGCCACTATCTTGTCGACGGCTGGGCTCACTGCCGAGATTACCGAAAATCCATACACCATCACGTTCAAGGATTCACGTCGGACTCTGACCGCTGCAGGCGTCAAACACCAGGGAGTATTCGATATTCCATACAAATGGACAACCGGAACCGCTGCGAATAGCTCCTGTCTGGCGCTTGATTCGAGCTCAAACCCTCACCCCGCACACCCACCTGAAAGCGTTCGCTACATTCATTCCGAGCTCAATATTTCACCAGGAGAACTTATATATGGCCTCGGTGAACAGTTTGGGGCATTTGTCAAGAATGGTAAGAATCAGTTCTCCGGATCTGGATTTGGATCCTAAACTCAACTCGAATAGGACAAGCTGTTAGTGTGTGGAACAGGGATGGTGGCACCTCAAGTGAACAAGCTTATAAATGTGTCCCATTCTACATCACGAACCGGAATTATGGCGTGTTTATCAATCATCCTGGCGAGGTTGAAGTAGAGGTCGGAAGTGAGAAAGTAAGCAGAGTTGGCGTCAGCGTTGCTGCAGAGTCATTGGAATACTTCGTCATCTATGGCGAGAAACCTCTGGACGTCAGTTGTTCCAACGAAAATTTTCTGTGCCCTTTTCGAGCTTACGACCTGTCCAGATCCTCGAGCGATATACTCGTATGACTGGGCGACCTGCGTAGGCATCTTTCTTGGCGTTTAATTTGACACAATTCAGCCTTCCTGCTTCAGGTTGCTCCCATCTTGGACCTTCGGTCTTTGGTTGTCCACGTCATTTTTGACTTCATATTCTGGCGAGACCGTGACAGGCTTTTTGCAAGGTATGCAAGATCGCAACTGTCATGTTCGTGTTTTCCACCTGGACTGCTTTTGGATGAAGCAATACGAGTGGTAAGTCCCTTCTAGATCCCTTCACAGTCTGTCAATTTCGTTTCAGGTGTTCCTTCACTTTTGATCCAGATAACTTCCCTGACCCTGAGGCATACCTTTCCAACATCAAGCGGAGGTTCAACGTCAAGATTTGCGTCTGGAGTGAGCAATAGTTTTGCACGCTCCGTTTCAACAGCTGATCGTCTACCAGTCAATCCTTACATCTCTCAGCTTTCTCCGATGTTCGAAGAGGGTGTAAAAGGAGGCTATTTCATCAAAAGGACAGATGGTAGCGCTTGGCAGTGGGATCTCTGGCAGCCTGGGCTTGCAATCCTGGATGTCACAAATCCAGAAGCGTGCCAATGGTACACCAAAAAGCTTTCGGCTCTACTCGATATTGGTGTGGATACGTTCAAGGTTCATCTCATTTCCCTTTCCCCAAATACACAGCTAACGTCAACCGCAGACGGATTTCGGAGAACGTATTCCCCATGCCAACATCAAATATCACGATAGCTCAGATCCGATGAGGATGCACAATACATACGCAGTCGCATATAACAAGTTAGTATTCAAGCTACTGGAGAACAGATTCGGGAGAGGTGAGGCCGTGGTGTTCGCTAGAGCTTCAGCAGCTGGTGGTCAAAGGTAATGGGGCGATGTACTTGATGTCTGCGGCATACTGATACCTTTCGGCAGATTCCCCGTGGTATGCCGTCGTGTCCTTTCCTTGTTCGACAAGACATTCACTCCCCTGCCAGCATTGGGGTGGCGATTGTGAATCCACATTCGAGGCTATGGCCGAGGCCCTACGCGGAGCGTTGAGCTTGACAGTATCTGGTTTTGGCTTCGCATCTCATGACATTGGAGGATTCGAGGTGCGTGATCTGATGCAAAATTTCCATAACGCTCCATCGCCACTTCTAGGGACACCCACCACCGGAGATCTATCAACGTTGGGTGGCCTTTGGCCTCTTTTCTTCTCACTCGAGGTTACACGGATCATCTTCTTATCGCGTGCCCTGGCAGTACGGTGAAGACGCCGCAAAAAGCATGTCGAAATTGCTCGATGCCAAGCATCGTCTTATGCCATATATCTACACCCACGTGAGTTGTCTATTCATCGTGATGTGGATTATACGTTACGAATGACTTGGTCCAGGCCGTTAATGCCCATGTTAATGGGCATCCATTACCACGCGCTATGTTCCTCGAGTTCTTAGAGGACAGGACAACCCATTACCTTGACCGACAATATATGCTCGGGCCTTCGTTACTCGTGGCTCCCGTGTTTGTGCCCCAAGAAGAGGAATCGGAGTATTACGTCCCTGCTGGTCGTTGGACTTCATTCTTCAACCCGCAGCGCACCATTCTTGGCCCGGCGTGGGTCCACGAGAAGGTTCCGCTTAATGAAATACCGGTTTGGATCAGGCCAAGCAGTGTGCTATGCTTAGGTGCAGCGGGGAAGGGTCGTCCCGATTACGCACTTAACCAGGATGTCGAGATCCATCTTTACGAGTATGCAGAAGGGACCGAGTCCACTGTCGCGCTGTCCCCAAGTAGTGGAACAGTTGTTAACAGCGTCCACGTTTCAAGGTCGTCGAGTGGCATTGCAGTAGGTGTCGTAGACGGTTCTACCACCATCTCTTCCGTGGTCTTGCATGGTGACTACCCAGCGATCCAACGCTTCAATGGTGGAACAGCACTTGGCAATGCCATTGGTGTCGAGGTGTATAAAGGCGGACGGGAGGTTGTGATTGAGTTTTGACGGGGGCTGAGATAGTACTAATAACTTACATGTGCTATTTCTACCAAAATGTACTACCATTCCAAGTTGTGAGAAGTTACACATCACTTCAGCGACTACCGACCGGCACCTTCAACCCTACCTCCATGTTTGCAAATCTTCCTCAGAAACTCACCGCACCTTTGGGTCTTTTGTCGGACGAGGCCAAACTGGCATTCCGCAGTCGTCCCGAGGGAATCTCTAAGCTAATATCCACCAGGGTACGTGTTTTCTACTAGTCGGTCAATGACGCGCCAATCAATTCGTCACTCTCCCATAGAACATTGCTGAGAATGATAGCTACTGGAATCAGGTCCGTCATCTTCTCGCACCCTCTACCTGGCTGCCTCACTCGACGTTTACAGTACTTTGTCTTGTTCGACACACCTTCAGATGTATTCTCGCTTGTGTCGCCACATGACAGTACGTGGACACCATATTCTCCACACGCTACAGCACTCAGCATCGTGGTTAGTTCGCCGTGCAATGTTGGACGCACCCGAGAACGTCGCTACCTTGATACGAGTTCTCACATCCCGGTTATTTAATTTGGTTTCGGACCACACGTTTCCCTCCACAATCGGTGTCTCCGTGGCCTCATATGCGACATCCCTCATCAAATCTGTCACCACAGAATGCAATACCACGAAAGAAGTGTTGAATGCTATCCGTGTCCTCCAAAGGGTACTTCCTGTCATCTTCGAAGTCGAAGGCGAATCGAATGCATTCGAGCTGGAAGTATTATGGAAAAAAGTAGAAGCGGACAACGATAATCAATCTCGCGCTGAAGAAACACCCCAATTTGTGATCGAAGACGACGAGGACGACGAGGACGGAGGCGAAAATGGCGATGCGACAAAGCCGACCACCCACGGCCGGGGATCTACACCAAAGGCAGAGAAAATACTTCTACCATCTCTCGGCGAAAAACTGTTTAGTTGTATTAACGACCTTTTATTTTGTTGTGGGTTTACCCTGCCCACCAAAATACAAGTCGACCATTACAAGATCAATTATGTTATTTGGTGCGCTCATTGAGTTGCTAAAAGCGTCCACCTGTGACGACTTGATTGTAGGGAAAAAGGCGTCGGTACTACTACCGATCCGGGCCCGAGCACTCAATATGATTCGAATAAAACCGAAGTCCTGCGCCTGCTCCTCGTGCTATTATCGCGCCAAATGTATGTTTCTCCTGGGTTGTTGTTCAGTAAACCATCTTTCTACACTCTTCACGTGGTCCGAAAAACACCTCGTCGGGATGTATTGACACTGTTGTGCTCCTTGCTCAACACAGTCATAAACTCCTCGAAAACGACCAATGTCACGATCGCAAGCATGGCAGGCAAAGTTCCGTATAATCACCTCGTATTTAAAGGGGAGGACACCAGAACTGCTCTCGTGGGCATGTGTTTGCAAGTCCTTTGTGTTCTGCTTGATTTTCAGGGTGGCCCCGCTCGCGACGCTTTATCAGGGAACGGAGAGAACGTAGCTTCCGCACCGACGAGTAAAACAAACGCGTTTCGGTATTTCTTGGCGAAATTGGCGAGTCTTTGTTCATCAACATGTGGAAAGTGGGCTAACTCTCTCATCAAGCATCGTACACAAGACTTTGCTTTCATACTGGATGGTATCGCGAATGTCTTGGAGCAACAACTTGCCGTCGCAAACAACCTACTTCCAGGTTCTAGAAAGTCCGTACCATACTTTCCGGAGACCAGTATGTGGTTCGTTCTACGACACGTGTGACCGAATGCTTACTGCTCTTAGTCATCTTGTTCTGGAAAATGGTCGAATTAAATAAGGTTAGATTCTCAAACTCTACTCTCGAACTCGCTCATTGCTTTCCAGAAATTCCGTGCATACCTTTTGGATTCCGATAAAGCAACGGATGTGTTGGCGTATCTTCTGTGCTATGGTTTAGATATCAAAGACAAACCTCGTATGTCTTTGAGAAGCCCGTCGTCGCGTCGGACTCGTGTTCACTATGCTGTCTAGAGCAACATGGTCTCTGTCGTGCATTGACATATATCATCCAGACCTTGTCAGCCGAACCTGCGTTCGGCAATAAACTTTCGGCCCCTATCAAAATACCAATACCTGCAAAATGGGCAACGCCTGGAACAGCTGCTGATTTCATGATTACGGTGCGTCGTCCCATCAATACATCGATAGTTTTTTGCGGCCACTGAAGGCAAGTTCAGGCTATATATTCGATGATAGCTACGACATCTGGAGCGCTCAATTCGTTATATCCCGCTCTTATCATTGCCCTGTCGAATGCTGCGCCGTACTTTAAGAACATTTCGGTTGTCTCGTCGACACGGCTCATTCAGATGTTCAAATCATTTTCAAACCCACGTTTCCTCCTTTCTGACGAAAGTCACCCGAGGCTGCTCTTTTTCATGTAAGTATCTACTTTCATCTCGTTAAATTTGCTCTCTAACGAGTGTAGGCTTGAGGTGTTTAACTCGGTGATATTTCATCATTTGCCTGACAACCCTAACCTGTTGTATGGGATCATCTCTGCGCACACGATATTCCAAGAACTTGGCACCTTCACACTGGCTCGAGCACTGCGCGAGATCAAGCGTGCCGAGTTTGCAAGAGAGGAACAAGCCGCTCAATCAGAGCGCGACCGGAAAGGGCCTGGTCGTCAAGAAGACGACCTCGAGAGTGGGGACCCACATGCAGAAAAGGTTCGATTGTTGCAGCAACAGGATGATATTCTTGACCGGGAGGCAGAGTCGTCCCATGATCCAAATACGGAGGACGAGGAAGGGACAGTCTCACCTCCAATTGTTCCCCAGAGCTCCCAGAGTGTACCTGGTACCCCGACTTCTGAGAAGGCCAGGGGAAAGATGAAGGAAAGAAGATCGCTCTCATTGGATGCAAATAGCAGCGCTGAGAGACTTGCGAGTGCGGGCATTGGACGGAATGGCTTCGTGCCCACTCAGGAATGGGTGAGTCTATTTGTGGTACTGCGTAACCTGCGCTAAATACAGCTGTATTAGGTGACTTCCTGGCAACAGGGGTAAGTGACCCATCTCCTTCGTAGCTGCTTCCCAAGCTAACATCCGTACAGCCTTCCTCTCGATACCGTGATGTTGGTCATTTCAGAGCTGCTTCCCAAGGTCCAAAATCTACAAGCGGGTCATCAAAAGGCAAATACTGCCGGTGCTATCACGGATTTCCTGCAGAGCGTGACGCTTGTGGACGTTCTCCCACCGCGGCCCGAATTGCATTCTCGCAGATTTATGGTCTGTACGCCAGCTACCCATCTCTTTCTCGCTAATTGTCCCACCAGTGGTCGGATGCTTCCATCGTCTGGCTGACCTCGTTGATCTGGGGAGAAGTCTACGTGCATGGGATGTCACCTCTGGGAATTTGGAACTCTACCAATGTTCGGTTGTTCCTCGTTAAACACACCCAGACACAACAACGTCAGATTACGGAAACGATGTCAAGTGTCGTCGGTGGACTATTTTCCCCTTCGAGGCAACGGTCGGATCAGGCATAGGTAACTCGAAATACGACTTTGCGGGACTTATTACTTCACCTCTTTCTATATACTTCGGGATACTGATAGTTCACTGTTATACATTCTTTGTATGATCTACTTTTGCGGAATGACACCATCGAACACGATATAAGAGAACACTAATAACAATTACAGGTAAATGGTTCTCACCACGGTCGCCCGTTGACAAATCGGGGCTACACGGGAGCTTGTGATACCCGTGTAGATCTGGGGAGCACGGTACATTTATTTATGTAAGGTGCGCGAGTTACACGATCCATGGGATTAGGCAAAAGCAAAAAACCGCTTGCTGAAAAGATGCCGAGCACCTAGGACGAATAGGACGTTGCCCAGAGACATCGAGCCAGCATAATACATCACAGGCCGGTATGCTGTTCGACTTGCAACGTCATTTGCGCCGTATGACTCGAGAATCCAGGCGGCGACAGGTGCGCCCTGTCACAGAGCGGGAGTTGTTTAACCGTTTGATCGACCCGCCGGCACAAAACACGCACCATGATGTACCCGACAGACCAAGAAGTGACGACCATCGCGAATGCGACCCTCACTTTTGTATCGTAGACGTGCGCTACGACACTTGGCATCGTAGCAAAGAAGCCGCCATTTCCAAGACCATTGATGAAAATGAATACAACGAACAGAGCGAGCGAGTTGGACTCTGGCCAAACCACGAGCATACTGATGGCACTCAGAATGATAGCAACAGACAGGCTGCTCAGAGGACCGACGACATCACAAAGGTGACCCAATCCAACACGGCCAACAGCGGAAGCAATGTTGAACAGGGCAAGAAGCACTGAAATCAAGCTTCCGGAAATGTTGAGTGACGATGCATACATCGGTATGAAGAAAGGGGGGACGAGTAAAGGGAACGTCGCGATGCCAGAGCCGAGGAACAGCAGCACAAATTTTGGATCCTTGAATAACGACCTGAGAAGGAGGTAAATCCAAGAGCGTTCTGATTGCTAAAGAATGGTAGTACCAGTCGATCTTAGCGGTAACATGAGTGTGGCGCTCCTTCAGTAACATGGCAGCTGGCATAGTCACGAAAAGAGTGATTGATCCTATGATTCGAAATGTCCATAGAATACCGAGTCTGTCGATGAGGATCTGCATGACGATGCACTGTATACAACCACCGAGACCACCGCCCGCAAAAACCGAGCCATTGGCGAGACCTCGTCTTCGTTCGAACCATTGTGAAGGAAGTGTCCCACAAGCCTGACGAACGTATGCTTCGGAGAACTGGAACAAGTGAAATGAACACGTATCAAGAAACATGAGCTGTTCCCAAGACCGACTACGATCCCGTTAGTGAAGAAGAGTCCACCGATGTTCTTTACACTGAAGCTGTTCAGAACTTGGCCAAACCCGAGCAGAAAACACCCCAATACGGCAGCATTTCGAGAACCAAGCCAGTGAATTACCCATGAGTTGGGCACGGCGCCAATTGCGACCCAGGACACGGCTAATGAACCAACAAAGGCGAGTGTAGAGTCTTGCGCAAACTTTTCGTTTACGAGCCCGGCTTGCAAAATACCCCACGAGTAGAATCCGCCGACGTAGAACGCCCTGAAATCGAGCAGGATGATTGAGTATAGTTTAACGTGGGGCACGAGGCCATACGTGATGAGACTACAAGGAGAGACGACCACCCAACCATATCCACCATCGGGTACCTCGTCAACAGGTAGAACAGGCGCTGATGCGGCTCGTGTTGCAGCGACGAAGAATGATCACTGATCTTGTGCTCACCAGATAGAGAGGCTAGCTGTATGGGGGGTTGTCGGACTGGAGTGTTCATTGGGGCGCTCGTCGTGTGGGGACAAGGGGTACTTACAGTTAGGGCTCCGTGATCGGTCACCCGACCATCCAATCCCCTCACGGGACGTAATCGGTGGCGTTTTGGATGCAATCATAAGCCTTTTTACTCAAGAATCCGCCGACGAACTTGTACATGGCTTACCGTTGAACACGACATCATGATTAGTATCTGCATTGTGCCACATCCTCAATTCGGCTGACTTGGCTTGTGTTACCCACAGAATCCTTTAAAAGATCGCTGCCGAGCGAGACAATGTTCTTCGCACCTAGTTCAAGGCTTCGCTCCGAGACAGCTTCATTGGAAGTGGTCCCGAAGTTGTCGATGAAACCAGTAACAACGAACGTTGCCTGATGCAATGGCCATGCCCCTCGAGGACATCGCGCGCAGCTACAGGATGTTTTTGTTCGAGGAAAAAGATATTTGCTTTGTGCGGCACTTACAACTGAATGTTATATTGCACTGACTCGGGTGGTGCAAAGTTCGTTTGATGGATTCGAATTCTCTGATTTCATTGCGGAGGAATTCGTATGTTATTAGTTTCTCTCTGACCAAGCTCCTCGTCATGAATACAGCTACTGTTGATGAACCCATATCCTGGCGAGCGCTCAGTACTTGTTCTCGATATATCCACCACAATGAAGCATTTGTTGAACTCGTTGAAAGTGCTGGCAAGTGATTCAAGATCCCCAATAGTACGAAAAGAAATTCATTGAGCCTACGACGGGACTCGGGACCTTTTGATCTGGGTGAGTCAGGCAGATGTGGGGGCAATGCAACCAGTGGTAAACTAGTCGTCATCTTCATGGAGTTCTTTCCATACTTGTTCCGTCTTGAGCCTCCGCTCTTTGGCCAAGGTGCGATTGTGACTCGAGCGCTCGCGGCTCTGTTCAAGACGTGAAGAGGACCTGAGTGTGGGTGTGACTTGGATACTCACCTCCTTGCGGAGACATTGGATGAGGGCTGACTTTTGTTCGTTGCAGCCACCAGTCAAGCGTTTCCAGTTGCTTGTGTGGCAGAGCTCGAGAGCCTCTATGAATTCTCGACAGACTGTGGGATGGTCAAGAAGAGTCTGGGACTGTCTGAGCCTGGTACTCACCGTCGCGTTTGTCAGAAAGCTGAGGGTGCATGTGCACGTGTGAGTGAGAAACGAGCCGATCAATCAAATTTTAATGGAGGTGGAGGCGGTTATGTACCACTTAAGTAGTATTTAATCAGCCAACGCACATTTGCACCACCCGTCTTCTCTTCGTTTTCTCCCTCCATGGCTCTCTTCAATCTTACAGACACAACCTGCATCGCGACTATCCGTACTCTCGCCGCAGATGTCGTTAGCAAGGCCAACTCTGGTCACCCCGGTGAGCACCACTCATCCAGGCGTGTCGTTCGCTAACAACGACTCACCAGGTGCACCCTTGGGCATGGCCCCCGTCGCCCATGTCCTTTTCACGAGGTACAGATTATTCCTTAATCCCCACCCGCTCCTTCTCATAGGGGGCATACTAGGTTCTTCAACGCGAATCCCAGTAACTCCAAGTGGTTCAACCGTGACCGCTTCGTGCTCTCCAACGGGTAAGTCTCCTTCCGTTCGCTTCATCAACGACTCACGTTATCATTCTAGACACGCGTAAGTGGACTGTTGACATTGTTCACCGTGGACCGGATCCTGACCCGTCGGCCAACTCAGTTGTGCTCTGCAGTACATTCTGTTGCACCTTCTCGGATACAATCTGTCTCTAGATCACCTCAAGGCATTCAGACAACTCGACTCATTGACCCCTGGCCACCCAGAGGCAAACCATACTGATGGTAGCACATTTCGTCACAAATCCCCTTGTCTCGTATTCTGACAGGTGTTTGCATTCAGGTATCGAGGTCACCACTGGTCCACTCGGTCAAGGTTTTGCCAACGGTGTCGGCCTTGCCATGGCTCAGGCTCATCTCGGCGCTGTCTACAACCGCGATAACTTCAACCTTATAAATAACTACACCTATGGTAGGCGCCACTGACACGTTATCCGGACGATTTATTAAGACCTGCCTTATCAGTATTTACCGGAGATGGTTGTCTCATGGAAGGTGTTGCATGCGAAGCTGCATCTCTCGCCGGCCACTTGCAGCTAGGCAACCTCATCGTTGTATGTCCATCTCACGTCCGTGGGAAACCTTCACAGTACTCACTAGTGTTCCCAGATCTACGACGACAACCGTGAGTTTGGATACTTGGCAACCTGTTACCACTTTATACTCCCCTTCTGAACAGATATTTCCATCGACGGCGATACCGCTGTTGCATTCACTGAAGATGTCAGCCAGCGATTCTTGTCGTATGGTTGGCATGTCGTTAGTGTTGAAGATGGCGACAGGTAACGTGCAATGACACTGTCCGCGTCCTTTTGCCAACCAGTTACGGTAGCGACCTCGACGGGATTTACAACGCGATCGCAGCGGCTCGCCGCGAGAAGTCCAAGCCCACGCTCATCCGGCTCCGAACAACGATCGGGTATGGCTCTAAGCAACAGGGTACTCATGGTGTCCATGGTTCTCGTGCGTGGCTACATTATTGCATCATACCCCCCTGGCCCAATTTAATCTTTCGCACAGCCCTCAAGGCCGACGACATTCAATCTCTCAAGAGTAAATTTAATTTCCCAACGGACCAGACCTTTTACGTTCCCAGTGAGACATATGCGACATACAGGGCAGCCGCCCGCCGGGGCGCCGAGCTTGAGGGAGATTGGACAACCTTGCTTTCCAAGTACGGCAAGGCTTACCCGAAGCAACACGCGGAGCTCACGCGACGAATTTCCGGAAAGCTTCCAGATGGATGGGAAAAGTCGCTCCCGCTCTACAAGCCCAGTGACGCCGCACAGGCCTCTAGGAAGTACTCCGAAATTGTTCTGACTGCCATAACAGCCAAGCTTCCGGAGCTCATGGGAGGTTCGGCAGATCTGACCGGTAGTAATTTGACCAAAGCCAAGGGAACTGTCGACTTCCAGCCCCCTAGTACCGGCCTGGGAGGTTACTCGGGAACCTACATCCGCTACGGTGTCCGTGAGCATGGTATGGGTGCAATTGCCAACGGTCTGGTGGCATATGGCGGTATCATACCCTTCGTGGGGACTTTCTTGGTGCGTGCGATGGCGAACTAGATATGCGTGCGCCTCACTCTGGTGCAGAACTTCGTGTCGTACGCTGCTGGTGCTGTGAGGTTATCCGCTCTCAGCAAGCACCAGGTAATCTGGGTTGGTGAGTGGTATTCCATTGCCTCTTCATCCCTCTGCTAATCCATCCATCCATCGTAGCAACTCACGATTCCATTGGTCTCGGTGAAGACGGTCCTACGCACCAGCCTGTTGAAACTGCTGTCCACTTCCGTGCCATCCCGAATCTCGACTTCTGGCGCCCCGCAGACGGCAATGAGACCTCTGCGTCCTACCTGGTTGCGATCCAAAGCAATGAGACCCCTTCCATTCTTTCACTCTCCCGCCAGAATCTTCCGAACCTCGAGGGATCCACGGTTGAACGCGCTGCGCGCGGTGGATACGTACTCTACGAGGTTGAGGGCAAGGAGGACTTGACGATTGTTAGCAGTGGAAGCGAGGTTTCGATTGCATTGGAGGCCGCGAGCAAGCTCAAAAACGAGGGCTTTAAAGTCCGTATTGTGAGCTTGCCATGCTGGTCCGTGTTCGACAAGCAGGACAAGGGATACAGGTTGAGTGTCCTGAGGAGTGGCGCTCCGATCCTGTCCTTGGAAGCGTTGTCGACTGTCGGATGGCAAAAGTACAGTCACGAGGCAAGTGTCGTCTATGTTTGGGGTTATGGTTCATGACTGTTTGCAGCAATACGGCTTGCCAGCATGGGGGGCATCTGGCCCGTACCAGAAGGTCTACGAGAAATTTGGTATTACCGGCACAAGTACATATACATTCATCTGCCATCAGTGATATGGGCTGACTCTTACCACTCCAGACATTGCTGCTATTGGCAAGAAAGTGATCAGTTTCTACAAGGGCGAAAAGGTTGTTTCTCCTCTTGAGAAGGCTTTGTAAAATGGCTAGATTTTCAATAGTTTGATAGAGTTGACTCAGTGTAGTAGTATTCGTATAATTATGAATAGACGTTCAGACTGCCATGTTTGACTGTCGGAGTGTGCAGTGAGGCATTCATTATGCATGGATATCCTATAGTCGCTGGTGTCTACATCGAGTTAACAAGTCTATTTTCGGTGGACAGTCATGTTGTCCCAGGCGGCTCTTTCCTCATCCTCTTTGAGGACAGATTGAATATGCGGCTTGAGGTAGCGGACGTCCTGTGAGACGAGAATCAGAGAGAATACCCAAGTGGGTGGAGTTTGACATACGTCTTTGGCGGAGACCCAGTTCTCCTTTGGCAAGTCTTTGTGAACAGCGCTCGCATGCAACGACACCTTCATGCGGTATGCACGGTCGTATGCTTCGCGGGGCGTCAGACGTCCCAAAGCCTATAGCACGTTCTCGCGATCAAGGAGTCTAGCAAATGGAGCGCGACGCACCCTCTGTACTTCAGGCAGCTCTTCCATTTCTGTCAAGAAGTGAGCGTTAGAGACGAGAATGACGCGAAACACTGAACGCGCACGGAGGTCATCGTACTTGAGGCCCATGCGGCGGTAACCCATCAAGTCGGCGTACCAGTGAGCGACGGGAGTGACGAGGCTCTTGAGCGTGCGGGACGAGCGCACGTAGGGAGCAAGGGATGGCCCGAGTGCGTTCATTGTATGTTGTTCGTATTTTTTTGTCAAGTTCGACGGGACTAGTCGGATCCAAAGTTTGTCATTGTTTGTATTGAATAACTCATTGATAAGATCAAAAAACAGAAATAAAATCTGTAAAATCTCTCGTCTAGATACCATCGCGATCGCAAGTTATGGCATCCAACATCACCGAGCGCACCTACATCATGGTCAAGGTATCCTCTCCTCCTCTCCTCGTTCGACGAACCCACCCACAAAACATTCAAAACAGCCGGACGGCGTTGATCGTGGTCTCGTCGGCGAGATCCTCACCCGATTCGAGAAACGCGGTTTCAAACTCATCGCCTCCAAACTCGCCCTTCCTTCCAAAGACCACCTCGAGAAACGTGCTTCTCTTTTATTTGCTCTTCTCATCGCGTTCAAACTCACTCGCACTCCCCAGACTACGCCGATCTCAAGGAAAAGTCTTTCTTCCCCGGTTTGATCAACTACATGCAGTCCGGCCCCGTGTTCTGCATGGTCTTTGAGGGCCTCGATGCCGTCAAGACGGGCCGTGCCATGCTCGGTGCTACAAACCCCCTCGCTTCTCAAGCAGGTGTGTTGTACCGTCTTTCTCCGATCGATTGTCATTGAACGCGTGTTCCTCAGGGACGATCCGTGGCGACTACGCCCTTGCTGTCGGCCGCAACATTTGTCACGGCTCCGATTCCGTCGAGAGCGCCGAGAAGGAGATCGCACTGTGCGTTTATTTTATCATCGACGTTGGCGCAGTCACTTACCCTGCCCCCCAGGTGGTTCCCTGAAGGAACCCTCCAGTACAAGCTCACCCAGGCACACGTGATTTACGAGTTATGATGGATAGACCCGCTATGCGGAACGCTTTGAAACGTCGTGTATTATAGACTTGGAGGGGCAATCCAGACGTTTCATGTCACTGTTTTCATCAGTTGAGCCTCGACGCAAAACAATAGTACCATCTTGTCACTGGTAAGGATGAAGAGAATGGACCAGCAGAGAAGCACCTCTCTGATGTGCGGCTCTCCGTATCTCCTCTATCTAAAACGTGCTGATCAGGTCTCTGAGGAGTCTGAGGCTTGGAAAGATACTTTTGACGTATCGGACTTGATTAAACAGTTGGATCGGACGCCGTAAGAAGAATCATTGACCAAAGATATGACGGGATACGTACATGATCGTTCATCTGGAAAAAGGTTGAAGTCGAGGTCAGAGGCCGCCAGCGGTTCAGCTTCGAATCCCCATGGCGAGTATCTTTTCTACTCGGTGTATAAAAGACACTGATGCGAGAGTCCAAGGTCATTGTGTACATCACCTAGAGCAATTCCCGTCAGTGCGGTTTCACCGCCATATTATTTTATCACCATTCGTTCATGTCGGTGCCTTTGAACGCGTTATTATGAATCAAAAATGGCGCTCAGGGGCGTCTTTGTTCGCCCATCAGAATCATCGACCATTTGTCAACGCCGTCTTCCGTGTCGCCCGTCCTCAACCCGAGGTACTTACGAGTAGGATTCCGACCAATTGCTGACCTCAACTTGAACATCGAGGAATTTTCATCAATGCCTGTGGCTTGAACCTACACGTAAATTTGGGAATCGGCCCACTGGTGACCAAGAATTTTGATTATTGGTACTGACAAAACTCAAGCACTCACCCTCGTTTTACCCAGTGATCAACTTGAAAAAGCGTATCGCGTTTTGAAACTGGATGGTTGCTGCGCCATTGAATGGGCATTGCGTACCTCTGGGTGTTACTGTAAGTACAACCCGGTACTCCGAGTCAGGAATCTGGGTCGTTCATTCCTTGAACATATTGTGCCGTGACTCGGCGCGGGCCGCCCGTACATATTACTTGTTTTCCAGCTACATCCTTGAGTAGGTTTCCTACCTTTTTCGCTGGTATCGAGGGAACGAAGCATCCAAAAACTTGAAGTTCGTATATAGTGATCATCGCCATCCTGTTTGGAGGAAATGGGACACTGCACGAGAGGGACCGACGCGATCGATCGATCGAACGCCACATCATTGACAGAGGACACCCTCCTCGTCCGAGACGATGGATCCACACATTGTTTCCACTGTTCAGATGCTGATGAACTTATTTCGACGGTAGCCGATGGTAGGGACCACTACCCAATCCACAGATTCAAAGTCGGCAAAGGACGAACCATGACGATTCCAGAATACAACCAAGAAGTCTTAGGTATGGTCAACACAGTGGGTACAGTATCTAACAAATAAAAGTGTTTTCATCAATTGGTAAAACAATAGAATTAAAATGATGATACTAAGTAAGGAGAGAATACAACCCGACGTGGTATGTAGTGAAGGTGAGGGTATGGTGGGAGAGTATCATCAGCGAAGAACTCAAAAGCTCCGTCGTGCACTGGCCCAGAATACCGCCCCTTTGGCGTGCCATGGGTAGAATCCAGCTGTCCACGACGCGCGCGTTCCCCAACAGGCTGGATCACCAGGGGGAGGGATCAATGATTAAACCCAAACGTCCGTCTTGTTACGTCCCACAGGCGAGAATGGCAGCCAAGTCCTTCTCACCTGCTGCGGATAGCTGCCGAGAGCGAGCTTTGAGCCGCACTGAGAGTGACGATACCATGAGGTTAGACGTAAAAGAAACCGAGAAAAAAATAACTCACAATTGCGGTCAAGACTCAGCAGCACCACTTTCACTGCACTGTTGGTATCTCGTACGGCTGTACCAGCTTTAAGAAGTGCAGATCGATCAATCCAGTGTTCGTCTTGCCAAATGGCAGCCTTGAGGATGAGATCGTCCATACATCGATCCCAGGATTCTTCATTAGAAAATTCGACTTGCTCGGTTCGGACATTAAGGGACGTAAGATAGTTGCCCTTGGACGTCTGGACTTTGAGCGACGTCGCGTGTGATCGGATGTGAGAAGTGATATAACAGACGGCCTCCTGTGCGGCCTCACCGAGCTGGGATGCATTGGCGCCAAGTCCATCAAGTTCCATGATGACAGGAACGGGGATGATGACGGTCCATCGAAGTGACTCGATGATCGAGGCGATGATGGATAATGATGACAAAAGAATGTTTGTGTCGAGAACGAGGACCGTGTAACCGGGAACAACGTTTAACGTCGGGGCAGATGCGACAGGCCTGCGTGAACGGCGTTTCGAATGCTGTGTCGAAGAGGAAGAGGGTAGTCGTTGACCAGACGCAAGCAAGGATCGCAGATATCGCCGGCGAGCCTGCAAGTGTGTGAGCCAATGCCGAGGACGGGTTAGGGGTGTGTTTACCTTGAGTGCTTTCACCTCTTGCGAATCCTCGTCGTCATCCTCACCTTCCGATGATTCATCTACCTCGGCATCGCCGACGTCGATGTCCATCGCGTCGTCGGTCCACCTCCGACCTCTACGACGAATCTCCTCCTGCTCACGTTCGTGACGATCCTCGTCTCTCCATCTGCGCACCTTTGCCTCCAATATGCCATCCACTTTCCACTCACGCGTCCCTTCCACCCACGTAAAACCATCGACAAGCCCAGTCAAGTTGACTGCACTACGCGCAATTCTTGTCCACCGCTGCGCGGTCTCGTTCTTCAATCCACTGCCACGTTCGTCTTCGTCTTCATCTTCGATGATGCCATCGGTCAACTGACCCCCTTCTTCGATATCCAACACTTCGATCTCCACGCGACGATCTTCCCCACTCTTCCAGTACCCACGCTCGAACACCTTGCGACCAACCCATTCCATTCCACGCATACACCAGTCCTCTGGGAGAGGCGGAGCACAGCCACTTGTGAGCATCACCCAGCGTTCCGTACCCGTGGGGGCGGGAACGTGAAGCGATTGGGAGCTGTGTGTGTTCCTTGGTACCGAGGTGAAGAATGCTGCCAAATCTTCCCATGGAATGAAGCGCTCCAACATTGCGAGCGTTTCGGGGTGTTTACTGACAGTGGCAAGGAACGTGAGGAACACGGTGAGATAGGGATTTAGGGTAGACTTTGCGAAAGGCGAGGCTTTACGCGTTGGATTGCGGAGGACAAACGAAAGGGTTGAAAACGCGAGCTGCAATGCGTATTTGAACGCCTGTGAGAGTTCAAGGGATAGCGGGCTGTCTGGCAACATCGGGGAGGTCTGTGATTGAGGGTCTGATCTCGATCCATCGTCGTCCACATCCATTCGCTTGTCTTCCGCATCTTCCTCGGGTTGAGCGACCACATTTCGCTTTGCAAAGACCCGGAAAGGAGTTGTCGAGGCGGCATCACGACTACCTGTACCACCCATCTTGCGCAAGACACCACCGGGTCGACCATATTCCATTACGGCGCCAATGTTTGTCACTGCCATCATGATCCATTCGCGTTCCTCGGCGCCTTCGATCTCGAGACGTTCAAGGAAGCGGGAAAGAGTGGGAGCAAAGTCGTCAAGCTGAATGTTGGTGAAGAGCATTCCATGAAGGAGGACGAATAATTCTGGAACTGTCGCGTCTGGTTGGGAGCGCCGGGACTGCGCTGTCGATGACCATATGGGAAGGATAGATTCGCGTGATGTCGAGAACGGGTGGATGGTAGTCATGCTAACGGCCGGATGTGGTCAGCATCAGTTGGACAGATGGCAAAGTCGACGAACCTTTTCACGAAATGGTAAACTGCCCGTAGCTCTTCGCTTTCGACCTCGCGACTGAGGAGGCCGAGGTGGTGGTGAAGTTTTCC
>JBBPLM010000141.1:4848-32601 GCA_038089795.1 Pulchroboletus neoregius | reverse complement strand
CAGCGAGAGCGCCAATCCCAATAAGGCTCAGGAACATGCCGAGGCGTCGACCGACGTCATCGGTGGAACCCATCGCCATGAGAGGCATGGAAACGAGAGAGATGTAGGCCCCATATGTAAACCTGTCGAAAAAAAAGACCAATCGGCGCTCGTGACACAACAGATAGCATATTCTACGCACCCATATATCACAGCGATGCCAATGAGCGCACCTTGGCTCGTCATAAACGGCCATACAACCGTCGTCGCAGCCACTGCGACAGTGAATGGGATGATAACATTGAACGCCCCTGTTCATGCACATCAATACCAGAGTCGATGGTCATCATGTCTGCTTGAGACGCACCAACGCGATCCGCGATAAATCCAGTTAAAATCCGTCCGAAAAAAGAAGCAGCATTTGCGATGGCGGCAAGATAAAACGCAAAATCGTTCGAAACACCCACTTGAACCCCGCTGATGGGTATATAGGCCAACACTGTCCGACGCACGTCAGTCCATGCATCTCGCACCGATTCAAGTACCTCCCGGGAAATGGAAGTAGTGCAAACCCACCAGTATAAATGCCGAAAAAGGTAGTCACGCCCGATACGCAATAAACAGCATATGCTGGATTCCTGAGTGCAGCCCAGTTGAACAGGCCACCCTTGACCTTCACAGGCGGGAGCCGTCTATCTATCGTCTGTGTCAAGCATTCATTTCGTTTTTAGCCACCAATGAATGGTCACACGAGGGAATGAGTCACGAGAACTCACAAGGTTGGCTACGCCAAGTAAGAGGACCAGTATAAATCCGAAAATTCGCATCGTCCACTTGAATCTGGCAAGTCGATAATCAGAGTCATGTCCAAGAAGAAAGCGAATGCCTACATACCCGACCCCAGGTATCAAATTCTGAGCAGCGACCGGGAACACCGTGCCTCCGATCGACGACCCAATAGCACTGAAACCTATCGCTAGGCCTCTTCGTTTCGAGAACCAGTGTGGTATAACCCCTAGCGAAGGTCCGAACAATAGACCGCTTGCTAGCTATTCGATAACGGCAAGCATGAGCAAGAGTACGCTCACGAAACATGAGAGGTGAAACTCACCCCGACACCTAACCCCTGTACCAAGAAGAACTGCCAGTATACCTTGCACTCTGCAACGAGGAAGGTGCATAGTATCAGGAAACAACTAGCGAAAAGGTAGGGTATCTTGAAATATCCTATATCGAATAACCGTCCGGTGATGAGTCCGGGAAAAAAGCCCAGGGCGAGCTGTGGCATCAATGCGACGGGGCGATGATGGTAGCATGAAGGGGGATCAGAATCAGAAAGAAACGGTTTCGAATCCAATGGTCAGCGACTTTCTCGTCTCAACGGTGACAAGTCACCCAACCTACCTGCACCGAACCAATCCATGCACTACGAACAATATCAATGACGATAGATCAAAAAACGAACGACGAGGGAAACCTTACATATCTGATGGGGTTTTATCAGGAAGCATCACCTCTTCGTAATATGCTTGAAAAATCTATCTACAGATCAGCCCATCTACCGACTACAGAATCCATCGGACACTCACCCCCCACGAGGCGACGTACCCAAATCTATTCATCGTCAGTTTAGCCGTACGAAATGGAATCGAAATAAAACACCAACGCTGCACACGTCGTCAAGCTGGTCCTGGATGTGTCACCATACGATCGCTGTTGTCAGTACCTGGCAGAACGTGGGCAGCCGCACTCACGCAAGGACGACACTCCATGCCTTGAGACCCCCATCCGGTGGCTCGCCCGCATACTTGGCATACTTTCCCGTGAGCGTTGTCACACCTTTTTCCGGATCCTGATCGCTCGAAATCGCATGTTCACCAGAAAGAGTCCGCAAAGAAGGGTCGGAGGGGAAAGATCTCGGGTCCAGTAGACCGACACCATTTCCAACGCCATCCTCGACACCGTGTACTTGCTGATGTTGTGAAAGACTCATAGTGCCTGCTAGGAAACCCACAGATTGATAGGACATACACCGCGACGGAGCGCAGAGAGATTGAAAGGAAATGGCGAAACGAAAACGAAAACATATCCGTCCATATAATAGGGTGAATGGGACTGAGTGAAACGCGCCTATCCAGAAAGGATGGTTAGGTGGAAATAACACAAACAGCGGACCGAGCTCAACACGCACATCCGGAAACGACGGAGGGGAAAGAGCTAAGAGAAAGCCGGCCAGTACAGCCGAAATGACCACCTCCCTCGATCAACTACATCTGCAAAGCTGAAAAATAACGTACTCATTTGACGACGTCACACTTTGCAAGTCTCTCATTGGCCAAAACACCTGTAAGCGGCATCTACCCGAGCTCCTTCCTAATCCAAAAGCACATTTCGCTGTTTTCTGACATTCGGGTTGTCTGATGTAGGTCATGGTTTCATCACCGATTAATGCAAATAGGCCCATGCTCTTAGCTACCATGGTTCGAGCTGAGATCACTCACCAAGTACTTAACTGAGTGAAACTTGCGTACAGCAACGTGAAACTTGGGTATTGGTGTTCTTGAAGCTCTCGGGCGAGCCGAGGGAAAGGAGGCCATACGCAAGTACCGTGATGACCGCTAGTAGCATAAAAGGTCTTCCGTCCTGGGGCTGTATTGGATCACGGTGGATCGTCTTGCGTCATCGGAGATTAGTATCAACGAAGATGCATATGGCTTCCTCTTGCCATGTGCCATCTCGTTGTCAGGGCCTTGAGTCAGAGAATTTGAATGAGAGTGCCATTATGATACCATACTTGCTAAAAAAAAATAGGCATGCAGCGCCCGTTATAGCGGCCCTCCAGAGTTTTCGAGGTAGACTTTGGCTCGATATACATGTGATGTACGGCCGTGCCCAAAACTTCCACACTTGGAACGACGAACGGCGTTCATTTTGGAAGCCACTGGCAGTTCAACGTCAATGAGTGGTCGAGTCTTGGCACGTCATCCGGGGAGACAGCGGTAGCCTATCAACACACAGCTTCCCCTTGTGTGCCATCTCAGTTCAGGGCCTTGAGTTAGAGAATGAGAGTGCGACTGTGACGCCATACTTGCCAAACAGTTAGAGCGACCCTCCGAATTTTTCGAGGTCGACTTTGACTCGATAACTTCTTCGAACGACGACTCCATCAGCTACGCGAAAAACCTGTTTCAAGGCTGTATCAACCTCGCTTACCCTTTTAGACTCGCTTGCGGGCCAATGAGAGACTTGCAAAGTGTGACGTCGTCAAATGAGTACGTTATTTTTCAGCTTTGCAGATGTCGGAACGTCTTTAATTTTGGAAGCCAATCCAACGTCCCTGCAATAGTACTGGGAATCGATAGCGTTCCACTTCCAGGAATGAGTCGGATCGTCCAAGTACCGTTTACTTGAGTTACAGCGGTTTTCATTATTCTGTGGAAACCATTTTTGATTTCGATGCTCGCTAAGTAGCCGAACAAGGACTCCAAGAGTACCTTAGCACATTTGTAGTATGATACTGGAATTCGTTTTATGCTTGTGACTCTGCCTCATGAGCTCACCTTGGAGGTCATTGGGCACAATGGATGGCATGGTGGGAAGATAGCTACGAAGTCGATGGTATACATCCCTCACAGGTACTCTTGGGGTCCTTGTTCGGCTACTTAGCGAGCATCGAAATCAAAAATGGTTTTCCGCAGAATAATGAAAACCGCTGTAAAAGAGATGATAGGATGGATGTCCAAATGGTAGTTTCGAAACCCCAAACCAAGCGTGGGCCGATATTGTTATCGAGGATTTCCTAGCTACACAACACATAGATGATTTCATTATTAAAAAAACATGCCGCACTCGTAAACGTATCGTCATGACAATAAAAGAAAAAGAACACCCCGAGCAAAGCAAACCAAGAAAAAAAAACACTAGGATCGTGACAACGTCCTCTTCCCCTCCTTGCCACCCGTCAACGACGCCCTCCCACCCCCTTGCGACGGCGACGACGACATCTTGGATCCCAACGTTTTCGAAACACGGCTTCCAGGTTTCCCCCCCGCAGCAACCGCCGCCGAATTCGCAGCCGCAACCGCCCTCAACAAATTACCCGTACTCGGTCGTTTCGACTTGAATGTCCCACTACTCGGCAACGTCGGTCGGTCACGTTCTATCCGTCGGAGGAATGGACTCGGGAGGTTCTCTTCATCTGAAAGGTCGTATTCGGCAGGACGGCCCGGGATGCTAGGTTTATTCGACGATGTAGTGGTTTCCTCTCTTGCTGATTTCGTCTTGGACCGGGATGCGCGGACGGAAGACGATGCGAGTCCCGTGGGGTCCGAGGCAGAAGCGGGAAGCGTCTTTGTGTGACGCACGGATGGTCTTTGTGCTGAGCCCCGGATGGATGGCTTGCGAAGCCGCGTAGGAGGCACAGAAGGTGCTGATCCCGAGGTTGACTCGCCGGTTGACCCGGAAGAGTGGCTCGATGCCTCTGACAGTGGCCGTTCTCGGACCGTTGGCGAAGGTGGCATCGCTTCTTCTTCTGACTCGCTTCCGTCGTCCTCGGCCTCGGATTCGAAATCGAATATTTTTGCAAAGTCAAGGCCGACTCTGGGTGAGTTCACGAAGAGGTTCGCGAGTTCGGCCGGGGTAGGTGTCGCGAGTGGTTGACCGGTCTGCGTGAGGATCACACCTTTCATGGCAGAGGGCATATCGTCTTGCATGGGTTTCGCAACGTTACGATTGACAGGCGTTGCCATATTTGAATAAGTGCTGGTGGTGCGTTTTTCGCGTATCTGACCACGTTCCTCCGTCATCTGTACGAGCGGCGCGAGCAAATTCTTGACCTCTTCGAGGGGTGTTTTCTCCTTCCGTCCCTTGACTTCTTGAGAAGACAACGTCGCCAACTTGGCCTCCAAATCCTTTTGCACCTCATCAAGTCTGCACTGCTCCGCTTCCAAAACGGCCTCCTTCGCAGCTATCCACTGCATCCTCTCCGCAATCATCGCCTCTGCCGCCACCTTGATTTTTTCCTCTCGTGCACGCCATGCATCAAATATCTCTTGCTCACGTTGCCGCACTGCCGACATGATTTCGCCCTCACGTCTCGCCATCGCAGCGGCGACCTCCTCCTCGCGCTTCCGTATAGCCAGACGCAGTTCCTCTTCACGCTTGCCTACCGCTTCCCGTATCCGAGTGTCGAGCTGAGATTGAGCTGTCGAAATAATGTTGTGCAAACCGAGAATCTCTGCGTCTTTTTCCACCATCAAGGCAGTAAGCTTTGCTTCTCGATCACCCAGCACAGCTTCCCGTGCCGAAATTTCGCGTTCCTTTGCGATGATGGCAGACTTGTGGGTCTTTACTGCCAAGAGCCTATGGGTATTCAGCATACAAGACGAGAGAGAGTAGGAGAGACGAACATCTTTTCTGCCTCGACTACTTTGGTGATGAGGGCTAGGCGTTCGTGTTGGAGAAGTTGTGTGGCCGAAGGTCTCATTGCCGGCTAGCACGGCCAAACGACATCAAACGAATGAGGCAAACCAAGACGAAGTCGACTCACGTTCAGATTCAACATTGCTTTTATGACACCCGACAGGGTCTGGCTGTAACCTCTCGGTAAAGGTGGTATGCGTCCATTTCTAATAGTTCATTTGTACCACAGTGAAATGGGCGTCTTAAACGAACAGACCTTATAAGTATACTCAGCTCGGCTTTCGTTGTTGCATCGTGAAAAGGTGGTCTGAGGGCACAAAGTTCGTAAATGAGACATCCGAGTGACCAGATGTCCGATTTTGAGTCGTAAGCCTTTTCTTGCATCAGTTCTGGGGACATGTAATATGGTGTCTGATACCGCCATGTTCATGTCAAGGTCGGACAAGGAAAATGATGAGACGTACGCCAACATAAGTATTGGCGAAGCTGGCCTGGGGGAGTGCTTTTGACAAACCAAAGTCACCGAGTTTGACGGAATTATTGTCGTCGAGGAAGACTGAAGAAGAGGGGTGAGCGGGAATGCAAAGTGTGTGGAAAGACGTACCATTATCGGGTTTTATATCACGGTGCAAAATCTGGGGACGTCTTTCCTTGGGGTCTAGATCGGGGGTGAGATTTGGTGGGTGATGACAGTGCTGCAAGGCGAGTGATATCTGCATGAAATAGTTCCAAATAGTGTCTTCTGAGACGGGTCTATTGTGTTTTAGGGCTTGTTTGATGATGCCGGAGAGGTCACCACCACCGCAGTACTCCATGATAATGTAGAGGATGCCAGCATCTCTGTCGACGTATCTGTCGTGGTATCGTACGATGTGTTCGTGGTCCAAGTCTTTGAGGATATTTCTGGCGGTGAAGAGATGAGGAAAGAATTAAGAGACGTGGTGAGGACGTACACTTCGGCGACGATTTGCTTCCTATCACGGTCGCTCATGCGCTCAAAGTTTATTTCTTTTCTTGCGAATATCTAGAACAGACGGTTGGAGACACGGCGGTGGCAGAATGGGAGTACCCACCAAGCCATCCGACTTTCTTCGTACTTTTCGAATGATACCAAATGAACCGTTTCCGATGATATCGAGCGGTTCATACAGCTCTAGAAAAGTGGACATGGTGAATGGACAAGACTGAAATCGTTTGAACATGTCACGCGCGTGTCGCCGGAAGGTATGTCCGTCACGTGATCGCGATATCACCATCTCCTCCTCGTCTACCGTGACGATGGTCCACTTTCGTGTCTTTCTAGGTGCTCCGATTTCCGCGGACATTGACACGGATTTCGTCTGGCAAACGATACAAGAATCCTCCTCCGCGCCTTACCCGCCCGCGACCCTCGACGCTGCCAGCCGTCGCCTCTCTCTTCTCTACCAAAACGTCATTTTCGACACTGAATCTGATCATGGCGATGATGACCAGGTCGAACCCGGTATGTCCCTGGATCCGCGTTACCAAGACGGGACCCATATGTCCTTTGTCACTTGGTCCCCAACTCCCGCTGTAAACACGACCGGTGCACCCTCCTTCCTCCGACCCTCGGGATCACTCCCCCGAGGAACCTACGACACCCAGGAAACCGGCACCTCCATCGAGTATTCCGACGCCTCCTCCATCGCTCGTTTTCCAAACTTTCAATTCAGCTTGCACAAAATCACACCCCTCTCCTCCCTCTATCTTGCCGCTAAATCGGGCAAGGGATCTCGCAAAGTCAATGTGCTTCTTGCTGTACTCGAGGTTCAAGGTCCTGATACCGTCCGCGTGAAAAAGGGGCCGGACGCAGGCCACGACGTCTCTATCCTCAAGCTTATCCTTGGCGATGACCAGGGTTCAGTTTGTAAATCAACCGCGTGGAGAGATACCGCAGACACCTTGGGTGGCTTGGGACCCTCTCCAGGGCTAGCACGAGGCGACATTGTCTATTTCGAGAGCATGTTACCCGCTTTCTCTCTCAAAATCACATGTTCTCATGCACGTTTGTTTGATCATTGGTAGATCTCGTCGCCACCTGGGAACCAAGCACCACTATCACATTGACTGCGTCCCCGTATAACAAACCCACGACTGAGATTTGTTATCGAACAATGCCCTATACACACCAAGACAACAGATTCCGGCCTGATCTGCGCTTGGGCCAAAGCGACGCTGCTGTCAGCAAGGTTGCAGCCCTTGTCCGGTGGTTCGAAAACATGGCTGGCCTTCCGGGTCTCTAGAAGCAGGTTCTTCCCACCCGGTGAGCAGCAGCACCGGTCCTCTCTAGCAAGCCTTCCGAATCTCATATGTAGATCTCTCTGCAGCACGCCCTCCGTCAATGCTGTACATGAAACAGAAGCGCCGGTCACCGCGTTGCTTCGGAAATTGTAGCAATACCTTGGAGCAGTCACTATCACAGCCTTCTTCGAGTTGCCTAGACTCTACACAATTAGGAGTCATTACCATAACGATACATGCTCAGCTCATTGAATTCCGCATTCGTACGCTTTCCGGATGCACCGTGCCACTCATCCACCACTTTGGCACAAAAGGTGCCGCTTGGTCTTGTACCTCCACATTCCTCCGCATTCTGTGCAACGGCCACCACAACATGGCTTGGACCAACATCATCCAATATAAGACTCGTCTGGCAGTGCGTCGAGACGACACACGGATTACCTCTCTGAAGCCACTTGACAACAACGACACGCCCATGCCTTTGCCGCCTGTTCCATTTATTACACCCTCTGGCCTCGTGACGTTTCAACACGACTTAAAGGCCCGCATCACCTCGTCCCCGCTCGTCAAGGTCCCTCTCACGATGCGCCCCCTGATCAAAAGGAGGTCCTCCATTCCCTTTACTCTCACTCTAAAACGTCATTCTACGACAATCTTCTCCCGTTCCTCCTCGTCTTCTTCCGATGCCTCGTCCTCGGCCGGCTGTACTCCAACGTCAGAGCGGGTGGATCCCATGTCCATGGCCATCGACTCGCCGTCAGGGACGCCGCTATACATCATAGTGAGTTTTCTTGACGTCAAGTACGCAAAGGGGATATTGACGTGATTTCACTGTGTGCCCGCTTACGCTTACCTCTCACCAGCCCTCGATAGGCGCAAAAATTGTAGATCGGTTTTGGCCCGAGGAGGAAGAATCGTGTTCCGAGGAGAGTTGCCGTGTTGTTCCAAGCCGCTATCCTGCTGCGTTGGCACCTCCGCCTCATCACCGCCGTGCACCGCGACCGTTGGGAGCTGTTCGGGACGTACGTGTTGGGTATGTAATTCTCCTTTGGCGGGTTTTCTGTTCGGATCGTTGACCCGTTGACCTCATGCAGTGACCACTTTTCTCCGCGAACGTGCAACGATATCGGTCCATTGCAATTCCCTTTTTAAAACACGTCAACTGCGTTCATCTTTACCGTCTTCTTCATTACGATAGTAACTTTAGCAATAGTTTAATAGCACTGGTAAATAGCATAGAATTAGTTTACAATACATACGTGAATGTCATCTTTGAAGCATACCTGATACCACACTAGGGATAGCCGACCGGTCTGACTTCGTCCAGCACCATCTTGGTGGCGTCGACGATGACTTCCCACTCTGTGCGATGCATCCTCGGTTCGTAGTCGTCCTTCAAGTCTTCGCCCTTGTGCACCTCGACCTCTCTCACGATAACCGGCGCGCCACAGTCCACCTCTGCAATGACGCGATGAACCATGACCCCGAGCTTGTCAACCTCTCCGCGCTGGAACGCCTCGAACCCACGTTCCATCGCGTTCGCACCATCAAACTGGCCAGGTAACGCAGGGTGGATGTTGATCACCGGTATCTCACGCGTCACGCGTACCTCCTCCTCCCCCTCCAACGGTACCCCCCGCTCACCACGCAACACCTCCAAAAACCCCTCGCTGACGATATGCATCCACCCCGCGAGGACGACCACGTCCGGGCGTACCCGCACGACCGCGCTCGCCACCGCCAAATCATACACCGCGCGCGTCGCGTCCGGGTGAGCACGCAAAAACGGCTGGAGGGCGAGGTAGGCCGTCGGGATGGGTGGGTTGGCGGTGGTAGCGCGGGTGAGACCGTACGCGGCTTTGCGGTTGGAGAGGACGAGGACGATGTGGGCGTTTGGGAGGCGCGGGGTATTGCAGGCGTCGATGAGCGCTTGGAGGTTTGTACCTGTGGGGCGTGTGACATTGCTGATTCGGACGATGCGATGGGGGGGACATACCTGAACCGGAGATGAGGACTGCTATTCTGCGTAGACGGGCGGGTTCTTGATCTGTGGCCATCGTCGACGGGTGGGAGACGGTCGGCGTAGGGGTTGGTTTTTTTTTTCTTTCTCGCTTTCGATCCGGTCGATCACGATACAAGACCCGAACGGTTGACTGCTCTCAATAGACGATCTGTATTCGACGGATTCGGATGTTGGACGACACTCGCTCGATCGATATCTCTCGCACGATGATTAGGCTCCAGACAGAGTTTTTCTATTCACTGTACAGTTTACTGGGACCGCGACGAGAAAAGAGCTATAGCTCGAAAGGGGGGGGAAGGTCCACAAGATCTTGGCAGCAGTTCATCGCAACACGACGCCTGGGGAAGCCGGAAAACTCCTAATCCGAGTTTCTCCATCAAAAGCTGACTCAGCACGCCATTCGGAAGAATATTATTCCCCCCTCTGTCTAAATCGGGGGTTAACAAGCTTTTTTTTTTTTTCAACCGGTCCGTCGGAAGGAAAAAAAAAAAAAAGGCACGGGCACGGTTGGCTCGTGGCATTAGCTTGGTGGGAGGAGAACGCGCGTCTTGCTCGGCGGACTCACGAGGGCACGTATGTACCCTCTTCACCCCCGATGACGCTCGAATCCATCGTGCCCTTGAAGAAGGCGTGTTTCTTCTCACCTACCAACGGACACATCCGTCCCTACTGCACGGTTGGGGATAGAACGTACCCCACCCAAGGGGCCGCCACTGTCGTCGATCATACAAGCGTGCCTGTAAGCGATCAAGCGCACACATCGCACACAATCTCTCTTAATAACGCTTATGACCTCAATAAGCCCGCCGTTTCTAGAAAGAGAGAGAGAGAGAAGGACTGAAAAAAAGGTACCGCTGCCTTCTTCAACCCCACTCGTCGAAACGCATGACATGGCGTGGGACGCCTTGGGAGATGTCCGATTTTCACGAGAATGTGTGGTATGAGAAACTGTGTCGTGCATGTATGACGAGGTATACCTCCCCGCCGTATTGCTTGCGGTGTGGTGAGACGGCCATCTCAGAGGGCGCATCCCGCGAGACCCAAAAAGCATTCGGCGGAGGATGGGTGGACTCAGGGACCTAAGGACCCCCTCGAGAAAGACCTTGAGGCATTCTCTCCCCTGCGACGGGCCTCGACGATACGGACCCGCGGGATGTCACCCACTGGCACCTCGATGGTACGTCGGTTAAACGCCAAGATCAAAACAAAAACACCCGGATGACCGGTGTCCGGGCTCCGGACGTCCCGTGCTGATATCACGTTCGCAAATCAGTCCCATCATGCCATCAACCGCTCTGAGTCTGAGGGCTTCTCTCGTCATCGTTTGACTGCGACCGATCTGTCGTGTCATGACAACACGCATGCTTTCGTTGTTCGTAACAGTTGGCGGTTCGTGCTTGTCCCGTTCCCTCCTTCCCCCAAGCCAGCCATTCACACGGAACCACTTTTTAATCATATGTACCCTACGCCCGCAATGCCGCAGAGTGTTGCAACTCGATATATTTTACATTTTACATTTATTACTAAATATATATATTATATATCTTTATTTGTAATAATTTTGCTTGTTTCGTGTGGAAAGGAACAAGTACATGGAAGCGATGACACGGCCTAGTCATCACAACAATCCATTAACAGGCGTGTTCCAGTTCCCAGACGAACTCGACGGGTAAATACTATTACTGTGGGGAGTAGGTGAGACCAAAAAGGAGTGACAGGTGCTTTTGCACATAGCTAGTTCAACACACGGGAAGAAAAAAAAAAAGAGTAACAGAGCACAAAAGAGTGTTAGTACAACGAGACCATTAGAGTAAGAGAGTGTGGGGGGGGGGGACGGCTGACAAGCAGCGATGCCTAGCGCGGAGGGGAGGCTGGATTTTATAACCATCGACAGCTATAGGAATAGCTTAGTAGAGAGGAGTGGTGTGAAGGACAACGGGAACAAGAGACGATCACTATAACACATCCAAAACAAGTCATGCCACACGACAAGAGAGGGAAGGGACCAACGGATAACAAGACGGTAGAGGCCACAGACCCACCAAAGTCCAAAAGACGGAAGGGCAAAGAGCTAGTAAGATGTGTGCAACACGAGGCCATCGACGAAGGGGGGGAAATAGTAGAACGTACGACGACCCCTTCACATCATCATGCCATATCCGCCACCGTTGGGAACCACGTGCAATGGAGAGTTCATGGCTTGTTTCATAACCATCCCATTCATCCCCTCATCTCCCCTTCCGCTCCATGAACCACATACAGCAGTATTGACGTGGAGTCCAGCAGTGCCGATCCTTCTCGCCAGGCCATAGTCGGAAATCGCGTTTGATAGCTCGTAAGATGAAGTAGTAACATGAGGCGGTGAGTTGAATCCACTGCTGGCAGAGGCACTTCCGCTTCTCTCACGTCCGCTCTGACTCGAGCCAACGGAAGATGCATCATCGCCATCGACTGCGTACCCCATGGCACCGTGCTGGTGCTGAAGAGCCAAAAACTGTTGTCGCTTGAGGTTGGCAAGATAAGCATAGTCAGTGAAACCTGCACCCGGTGCAGGGGGCGAGTGAGTGACAGCGTGGGTATTGTTAGAAGGGGTCATCATCGACCGTTGTGCTTGTAATTGAAGTTGAGGGTTGTACCCCGAGTACATGTTCGCAGTCCAGGTAGAGACTTTATCGGCCTCAGGTGTGGCGATGCCATGTTGTCCTAGGTGGGCAGTGGTTGAAAAATGTGAGGTAACCTGGGGTTCGTACATGGCAGGCATTGCTGGGTTCTCAAAAGAGACAGAGGATGGCATCTGAGCAATTATCGGACCACTCTGTGGGGTGGGCTGAGCTCGAGGAACCATTCGTGCCATCTTCATCTCAACGGGGTTCGTACTGCCTGCAATGATGTTGTGTCCAAAAACGCCGCTGTTCTTGTGTGGGTCAACGGCCATAACATCCTCGCCGTCGTCCATGATTGTTGATAGGGAGCCAGAAAGCTCCTCATCTCCATCGTCATAACCATCGAATTGGCCCTGGCCCTCATCTTCCTCTTCTCCGACGGAGGTAGTGAGAACCTCGATTTCGCCACTGAGTACCATGGAGAACCCTTCTCCTCTGACTGGCTCGTCGACACGAGGAAGGCCTGCGCGATCACGCCACTCGTTGAGTTCGCGGCGAAGCGCATCGGACTCGAGTTTGAGCAAGCGTAGTTCACGTGATGCAAGGAGGCGGTGACGACGAGAGGCATGGACATGCGCGATAGAAGAGTTGACGATAGCCGACTTGGATGGCCTGCGGATCTGAGATAGATTTGGGAGTAAAGCGGCAAGGTCCTGCAACGTGGTTTAATTAATCAGCGGAAAACGCGATTAGAAAGTGACTTGCCAAGAATCTGCCATTTAAAGTTTCTCTACGCTGCCTCTCAACGGCGTTGTGGGTGGCTCGCCGCTCGGCGGTATTGGCTCGACGGCTAGGTTTCCTCTTGACCTGAGTAGCAACGGGGCCAGAGGGCGAGTGAGGCAGGGAAGTGTGTTGGGGGTCAGATGGCTGAGGGAGAGCCATGGACTGGACATTTGTAGGCGAAACCGGTGTTTGTGGGGATACAGATCCATCATCGGAGGGTGGAGACTGCCCGTCGGACGGAGCGGAAACGGAGGCGATCGGAAGGGACAAGGCCATAGTGAACTAGAATCTACAGAGACAATGAAAAGCAAGGGGAGTGGTTCCGAGATTAAGGGATGGTGACGATAGAATTTTACAGGGGAGTGACAGGAAAGGTACGCGAACGGGGTTCAGCGGAGGCCCTTTTGCTGTCGAGGCTAGTAGGAAGGGAAGAGTACGCGAAGATGATCAGAGCAGCGAGCCGAGCTCAAGCGTACTACTGATTAGTCCTTTGAGGCTACGGTAAGAAAGGCGGGAGGGTAGAAGCCGGCAAGGGTCGCGAGATCTGGAGGAGAAAAGGATGAAGGAGGAGACGGTATACTTTTGAGGGAACGTACCACAAGCGGTATCCTTGGGTGCGGCGAGGCTTTGTCGGAAAGGAGAAGGAAAAGAAAAGGGGAAGCAGGGCACTCAAAGGACCATGCGAGGGAAGGGCGTTGGAAGGAGATGGTCGTGGTCAGAAGACAACCGGTACATAACACACCAAATCTGCCTTGCCGAATATCCTTTCGGCGAACCCCGATTTAACCTGTTTATTTACTTTTTGTAACTTTTTATTTTTATTTATTTACTTTATTATTTATTTTCAATCCTTATCTAGCCGACGTCTCGGCAAAGTCTGTAACGTTTCTCGCAGTGCCACGCCCGATCATTCCTTCCACTCTCACCGTCGCTTCCATCCCCTCCTTTGTTCTTGTTCCCGTTGCCATCACCACGGATCACTCCAGCTTCGTCTACCCTTCGTACGACTTTTTTTATTTTATTTTGTCAGTGTAAGTAATACAGTAGTTCCGCCCGGTGCCGCCATAATGTCCTCAGGTTTTCTTTTCTTTTTTTTCTCCGGCCCCTTTCATAATACTATCTTCAGATTTCTCACCATAGAGCCCTTCTTCAACCCCGCCCCCCTTCCTTGGAACGACTCGCTATTTTCACTCAACCCCGAGATCACCAGACTATTCCTGTCCACTCTCATTGGCCCACGATGACTGACTGACCCTCCCTGGTTCTTCCCAGCTCTTCCGTCGGTAATATTGACGATCGTCATGATACCCTCATCTGACTCTTCCCAGAATCCATCTGAATATCAACTCAATATTTCACCTTTTTACTAACCAGAAAACTGTTATCCCGCTACCGCCACAGGCTTAAGATTATCAATCAAGTATGGCCGCCGTGGGCGATGAGAAGCATCCCTGAGAATATTTCAACCGGTACCAGTGGGTTTTTGACTATTGCATCCATAGTCCAAAAATCACGAGGCGGAGTCCCTGAGAAGATGGGGGACGACGTCCTCAATTACCGTTCGTACAACCCCGCAATCGAGCTTACGCGGTAAGCACAGATCTTTTTTCTTTTTTTCATCCGCGACTCCCGTCGGAACGATAACAGTGCACGATCGGGGCACACAAGGTTTGTTGGCAGTTTCTCACGGGTTTTCTGGTCCCATCTACGTTGGTACCAGCTCGAGAGCTGTCGTTGCCCAATCGAGAGTCCTTTTGCATATTACCTCCTACATGAACGCTGTAATATTCGCTCCCGAGGCAAGCGCACCAGCATCGGCAGCGGAAAACCTCGCTGACTGTCATGCTACGGCTTATGAGTACACCGCATCGTCGCTATCCATCACGCAATGCAAGCCTACGTTAAAAAGAGCGAAACCTCCGCCTTGCTCCTCTTGGAAACTCGCGTCGACGTTTACTCCACCCAAAATCCCAAGGCGGACGTCGTTTGCAGTCCCGATTTTTCAGGGCATTCCCTTTTAATGTCACCGTTGACTGAGTATGTCCTACCACAATCACAAGCAATGGATAAACGCCCCTGATGATATGACAAGATATTGATCTCATCGATCCTCTTCACCTTCCGAAAGAAGCATCAGGAAGCGAGTTTTTGCTTGCCATTACTCTACTTGTGTCCTCTTCTCTACGCACTGAAGCTGTGCAATCAAGGTTATCCTCATCGCCACGGACAACTAGGGAAACCACACGACGCCTACTTATCCATGACGTGAACGCCTCTCCCATTCTCGACGGTATTGAGTGAAAGAGGTACGACAACGTTGCATGTACTTACGTGACCACCATCGGATTTGTGCGCAAAGGGTGAACTTCCATTTTTGATGGCGCCGCTAATGTTCGCAACGATGAAGCTGTCCACCCAGATGTGGTTTGGTGGCTTGAGGATTAAATACCCAGGGATTCAGTCGGATCTGGTATAATAAGCGAGTAGATGACGAACCTGTGTCGAAGTTGTCGTTTTCTGGTGACCCGGCCGTCGTCATATAGCCATAATCTAATTAACTCTCTGTTATTTCGGAACCGGCTATCATGCAAACGCCGAGCTGCGGCTGATGGCCCGGTGGGGGGTGTCGACGACCCTCCAGCAACGGTGCTGCGGTCCATTCCATTTTTCACCCTGGGTAAGGCCAAGGAAAGGAGGGACGCTACAAGAACAAGGTCTATAACCAAGACGTTGACGACACGGCGCTATAGTGGCACTACTTTTGGAGACGCGGCGGCGGATGAATGGCAGCAGTCACTATCTCCATCTGGACTTCCAGTGAACGGAAAAACATTGCCAGCGTGATACGATCAGTCACACCCCCATGAGATCTGGAACGCGGCATCGATCGACTCACTCGCCTTTTTCTCTTCAAACTTGTTCGATCCCGCTGGTTAATTAACAAAACGATAAGCCCAAGGACAGACGGGCATCACGTTCCATATTCCAAGGGCCACGTCAAGTCCGCATCACGATATCACGATAAGTTGATGAAATGAACCTGGTAAGATTGAAGGGAAGGGAAAGCGTTGTGGCGCCAGCGCTACCCGGGCCGTTGGATGACGTTTCGATTTATTCGAGTGTCTCGTTCGATCCGTCGCTGCGTCGCACGACATCAGGAAACAGCCAAGCTGACAATCCCGCAACAACAGATGATGATCAATGCGATGACCGGAACTTCAGGATCTGATGTGGACGTTGATTCCAATCACTTTTCTGAGCCCTCGGATGCCTACTTCAAGTTGGCTAGGGTCGATCTCGGTACATTGCGCCTGCCGTGATGCCCTCCGTTCGGGAGGTAACTAGGCCCGTGGAGAGACGACGTACCTCCTAGTAACTATGTGTGTAAGCTCATCCCGGACGAGCCTGTGGGACTCCATGGTATGAACCAAGCGAAACCTGTTCGAGCCATCAGGATTATTAACTGGTCATGAATTGTTTGTTGCGGAAACACGTATGAACCGGCGGGTCAACGAGTCATCCCAGCACGAGCGCCGAGTGCCGAATATTCAGAGTGTTTAGGATACAGGCATAAGGGGTTAAGAGTAAGCCTTAACACGCAAAGGGGATAAGTGTAAACGACAAAACGTACAGCATGAAGGCAATCGGCAAACGAGGGTGAGCTCGTCGTGAGAGAATGAACCCCACATCTACAACGTGCACTAGGCAGTTGAGTCGGGAGACTAACTTTGATTGACATCTCATCAAGCAAACCATCTGAAACGCTCGCTGGATGATCTGAAACACGAATCGTTCAGGAGCAATGGGACTTGTATAGTTGTCGTCAGGGCCACAGAAGCCTTGTGTTATGACAACAAGATTATGAGTCGGTGATGTTCGGGCCCCGGCGGGTTTGGTGTCAGCATCGTCTCAGCTTGTACGACGTGTCTTTGTTTGACATCCTTCCGTGGGTCCTGTCCAAGTAGTTGTCAGCTCCCGAGCTTCGTTTGGTGTTGCAAGGATTTCAAACCGTTCAAGCGCCACGGCAACTACGAGGGAGATGTGCACAGGTACTTCTCTGAGGTTACCACTCTTTGGAAGCAACCATGCGACAAAGACAAGAGTCTTCGAATGGAAACACAAGAGGTCAATTCAGCCCGATGGAGGCACTGGCAGTACTATGCTGAAGTATTTTCATTGGGATTCGATTCGCGTCTCAATTTGGGCCACTGGTGCTTCCAACTGACCAAACCATTGAGATCAAAAGACAGTCGCTCTCGTGAAGATTCATCCAGCCATGCCTGACCTGCACAAGTACTGCTGCTGCTAATCGAGGTCGACCCATCGCAGACCATTACAATAGGACCTCGGAGGAGGGGAGCCGAACCCTGTCTGGATGCCGATGTGGCCATGCGAGGCGATGACCGTCAACGTTCGTGCAGCGCAGTAGCTCCACCCTTCGGAACATTGAACCCGCGGGCTCAAGGCAAAATGAACCCGCACTTTGCTGCAAGTGCATGGCAGCAGATTCCCCATGAATGGGCTTCGACAAGCCTCGAACACGAGTCCAGGAGTGACACGCGACCCACGCACGGTAGGCTTCTTCCACCGCTTTCTTGATCTAACCCTCACACATTGCTCACTTCCAACGGCGTGCGTTCTAGCCCCGTGCGTGCGGTGATCATGACCGCATACCTGGCAATCACAGACAGTGCCTTTTACAATACGTACTAGTGGCGCAAACAGGCCACAACTGTCGGGCAGGTGTCGGTCTGCGTAGGTTTGTGTACGGGTAACGATCCCCTTGGCCTAACTTGTTCCGTTCCGACCTTCGCTTGGGTATAAAGCCTGGAGCATCGGTCAGTTCACTCAGCTCTCTGCAACCACATCTTTACTTCCGCCTTCACATCTTACCCTAATCGCCTATCATGTTCCAGTCTTTGTTCGCCCTCTTCTTCTTTGCCACCGCCGCCTTTGCACAGAATGTTGTTATCGGACTGCCAGCTTACAACCAAACTGTGAGCCCAGGGCAGGACCTCACCGTTCAAGTACAACGCCCTGTATGTCTTACTCTCCCTTTGTTTTCCCACCGGAAACCCCTCACTAATTACATTTGCGTTTTCTTTTGGTTGTCAGAACTCCCTAACGGGCTCTGAAGAGGTTGCTGTCGTCATCGGCATGCAATCTTGCCCAAACCGCCCTTGCACACCCCCTTCAGACTTTATGGGTACCATTTTGTACAACGGGCAGTTTAACCCACAATACCATGAGGTATACTTGCCCCCGTACCAGAACATCACCGTGCAGGTGCCCAGCTCGATTCCGGAGGGAACTGCATCGATCGGTGTAGCACACATCACGCTCATTGGGGTGAGTTGATACGACACAACCGGGATGGGACACTAACTTATCCGTCTGTATGCAGGCTGGACTTTACCCGGACCTGGAGACACTGAACCAGACGATCACCATCTCGTGAGGTGAATGTCGGCCTGATCGAACTTACTTTTCATTGGTGGACATTGCAATAACCTGGACTCTTGGGACTTTTTCAAGACTTTTCTTCTTCCACGATAGTGTGTATGGACTATTGCATATAATGTAGTTGAGCGGACGATAATTCGGCAACTTGATGAATGTCTTGGTACTAGCTCACTTCATAATACATACATGTTGTACTTTGTTTGTCATTCATGCGGTGTGCGGAAGACTCTGCGACTGACCGAGTCAGACGTCCTGAAACGCGCATGGGCATACCTTTGCAGGCGCTACGCTACCATCGTGGCGTGGGGCTAAGCGAAAACTGAACCCCAGGTCGTCTGTCATCAGTTGTTACTCACGTATGGGCGAGGTGAACGATTCACGCGGGACCCCGATCGACCTCAGTCCGCGGCAAACGGAGATTGCTGCAGAGGATCAATCGATCAAGGACGACCTCCCACGCGTGGTATCTGGACTTCTGGACGCACTATTACCAGAGCCGCATTACTTTCATATTCATATTCTGTGAGTACCTGTCAGAGTTAGAGGCGGCCCGGGGCAGAACTTAAGGGGTACCTTTTCAGATTCTGGTGGAGTTCACGAACGAGACACTGCGATCTTAGAGCGGGGGACTCTACCGCCCGAAATCACGGATCAGGCATGAAGATGAAAATTCGCATATTTGGCGCAGTCCAAGATCATGGCGCTCGCCCAGCGATGAGCTCGGATGATATGACTCTGGCTTTCGTCGTCTGTCATCAGAGTCAGCTTTGATATGCGCCATTAGTGCGTACTCCCCTAGCCTTTGTCAGCTAAATGACGGCCCCAAGCCGTATCGATATGGCCGCAGTTTGAAAGTTGCTTCATACTCGGACCGTGGTGCGCTGGGCTATGACAGATCGACTCGCCGGTTTACCCGACGGAACATGGAGATACTCCCCTGTAGCAGTCACGCTCGGCGTCATCGGGCGAGGTGAAACACCTGACACCTGACGAGCTGTCTACGATCACAGCGGCTTCGTCCTCGCTTATATCTACGATGGGATGAAGGAATGTGTCGTGACCAAGCTCTCGGGCTCCCGCTTACTTTCTAACTCGAAATGGGGCGATCGTACGAACGTCAAGTTCGCTTAGGCCTGGAGATGAGGTCATTCACTCCCAGCATGTATGACACAGGTCGTTGTCGGGTGAAAACCATACGTGTGGGAGAAACAAGAAACAAGACGGTCCTACAACGAGCCCGTGTTATCCTCCAAGACTCGTGCAACTTTACCAAAGAACTGATGGTGAGTCACCGTGAGTGACACCTATCCATGCCGGTACCCGCGTCGAGGTAGCCCGAGGAACATACACCATCACTGATCGTATGCAGACCGGGCATCTTTCGGTCCACCTGGATCTGCTCCGGCTCCTCGTCACTGTGATGACGCAGCGCTACGCATCGGCGAGTATGACAACAAAAACAAGTCAGTAAGCAAGCCATTCCCTTGGACGTAGGGGCCATTGATCCGATCCAATGGAAGCTGTGGCGAACGGGTGGTATCGGGCATTCGGGAGGGTAGATGGGGCTATGGATGTATGTTTCCCAACGAGCTGTGTGGCGGGAGGCGTCGCTGTGCGTTTCGTCCCACCTCTCGCCGGTGCGTATGCGATGCCGGTGCGGAATAGCTAAATTCGGTGTACGGACCGGGTGCTGATGCAAGACGGTCGGGCGACTACATCATGATCATGACGTGACGAAGGCCAAACCAAGGGGAGAACGACACCCGCGTCGTGACTGTTTCTCGACGGTCGATCCTGCTGGCAAGCCTGCACTGCACACGCGCAAGTTCTTATTCATCTATCCCCCCCAGTCCATCTGCCGAGCAAACACGGATCACGACGAGGTATCAGAGTGGGTTGTCGATTCCTGAACATGTCGTGACCACGCTCCGGGTTTCGATCGATCTATGAGCAGAGATCGCGCGCCATGCGGTCACGTCCCACCGACCACACTCTGAAACTAATCTCGATCAGTTTCGTAGGCCCCTTCGTCAAACGAAGACGTAGAAGGACGCAGACTCGGGTGCACACTTATTGATAACAAGGTAAACGTGTGGAACTGGGGATCGCAACATGAGCAGCGGAGCGTTACCTCCATCGGCAACGATCTCGTTCACGCGGTTTCGACGCATATACGAGTACGGCACGACACATCACGGCCGTCTCTTTCCCCTAGGGGTTAACTCTCACCACCGATCCTTGCACTTTTCAGCTTTCTTCGCATTGATCCGTCATCTTTTCGTGCACATGGACAGAGTGCGATTTCGTGCCCGCGACGACCGGCTTACGGTTGATATCCTCGCCGAACGTGATAGCGCCGTGACGCGAAGTATTCACCGGCGACGTCCACGGTCCGACCATCACGATGCTCAACGCCAACTTGGTCCCACGTTTCGAAAAAAAAAAAACATCGCGCATGTGTGGGGGTGACAAGAAACCCGTTATCGATATCTAATGGACTGGTTCTACTCGCTGACATTGTCACATGTCTTTGCCAGTGCTAGCATCATCCAGGGTCGGTTCCCCCCGCTAAGCTGAGCGCGTGTCCCGGATGCTTGACGACATCACTATGAACACGGACGAGTGGGAAATAGGAATAGGACTCTAGCCACTACGCCAGGAACCTTGCCACCGCCAAGGGGATCGTTCCACCGTCGACAAACTCGGTCATACGTCCAACCCTTGACGAGAACGCTGTTTCTCAAGCTGAAGGGGCTCAGCATCAGCCCATCGTTGATATGTCCACGTCGTTCTCGGAGCGGTTGTCGGTGAAAAGTACACACATACATGCGTTCTCCGATGTGCGTAGCGCACGCAGCGCGCCTCCTCCCCCCAGAACGGACGAAAACACCTTGGTAAGGACTTGGGAGACCATGAAAACGCTTGCTTGCTGCGGCATCCACTCGCTTGAAATCCATCCAAGATATACATCCCTTGGCTACACCATCATCATGGAATATCCATGTCATAATGATTAAAAAAAGGAGCAATCGATCGAGTGTTCGTTATGAAACATACACCACTGAAACGAAAGCGCCGTGTCTAACATAAGTCCCATGCATGCATCATCCTCTCTCCATAGCATCAATAATGGTGAACCTGTCGTGAGGTGAGCCATGGGTTGGACATGTGATGAGGTAAACGCACCTCTTCCCGCTCCCGACCACGCATGAATGGCGGCTCCGTGTTCTTGTAGTAAATGTCGGTCCAGAGATCCTTGGCGAGGGGCTCAGGCGATTTCTTGGCCTCTTCGACGGCCTGGTCGACCTCTGCCTTGGCCTCCTTGTCAAATTGCTACCGTGTCAAATCATAATGATGTGAATCTCAGCGCTGGTGAAACAGGGGTAGAAAACGTACCTTGAGCTCCTGCTCTGTAGCGAGACCCCATTCCTCGATGTACCGTTGCAATCCACGGATGGGGTCCTGGGTGCTTCGCATTCGCTGAACTTCCTCACGGGTGCGGTAGGTCGTACCAGGGTCGGACATCCTAACAAGGAAATGTCACGTGGGTATAGTGATATCAAGGAAGGACGCGTACGAGTGACCACCGTAGCGGTACGTAACAAACTCCATCAAGATTGGGCCATTTCCTTCGACAACCCAGTTGCGGGCATACTCGACGGCATGCTTGGATGCAATGATGTCCATACCGTTGACCTGTGGATGCGCTATTAGATCAATGACGTGGTAGAGAATGAGGGAGACGGACCTGGAGGCCAGGGATCTTGTCACCACGGGTAAAGTACTCTGTGTTGGAGGAACTACGCTCTGCCGATGTACCCATACCGTACTTGTTGTTCTCGCACACAAAGACACAAGGGAGGTCCCACAGTTTTGCCTGAGAGCGCATATATGCTCAGTTTGTGACAAGGTGAGGAACCAGTGGACACACCATGTTGAAGGCCTCGAATACTTGACCTTGGTTACTCGCACCATCGCCGTAGAGGGCAAACGTGGCGGTCTTGTTACCGAGGTACTTTTGTGCAAAGGCAAGGCCAGCGCCGATGGGGACTTGTGCACCGACGATGCCGTTACCACCAAAGAAGGAAGGGGTGAAGATGTGCATAGAGCCACCCTTTCCGTGAGACATGCCGCCCTGACGACCGAGGAGTTCAGCGAGGACACCTTTGATGCTGCCCCCACGCATGACTGCAAAGGGGTGACAGCGGTAGGCAGTGATGACGCGGTCTTGGGGAGTGATACCATATTCGAGACCGACGGAGACGGCTTCCTAGGACAGGATGAACAAGGTGGCGAGAAGGGGTAGGAGTAGTGCATACCTGTCCAATGGCGAGATGGCAGAAACCACGGATGAGTTTTGCCTTGTAGAGGGTGTCGGCGGCCATTTCCATGCGGCGCATGGTCTGCATGTCTTTGTACATTTTGAGGAGTTGGTCCTTGTGGACTTGAACTTCAAGGGAGGGTGGGTCGCATTTGTAGGTGCGGAAAGAGTCTTGGTGTAGTTTGACGGTAAACGGTTGGGTTTGATCTGTGATGGTGTCCTGGAGTTGGGTGGTGTCCGCCGACGTGGTAATGGTGCGTGCAAACGTAGGCTAAAAAGAGGAGAAATGTTGGCAAGAAAGAAGAAAAGAAGAGAAAAACGAGACGTACGAAGCGACGTGCGATGGAGGGACGTATCCGAGCGAGGGAAGCCATGGGTGGAGGAAGTGAACTGAGAAATTTACCCGCTTCACTTTTCGGGTTCAGGCGGAACAAAAGCCCCGTGTGCTACACAGCCACTCATCACGGCGGCCATATTTTAGTTGCTATACTATAGGAACATGCAAGTTACTAACCTAGTAGTAGTCATCTTTACTCGATAAGCTTGGATACTACAATCGCCGACGAATAATTACAAGAGCTAGGATCTAGACCAAGGTAGTGGTCTAGAACGGATTATATTTATCTCCTGGCGCCGGCGCCGTCATGTCGTTTGGCGTGAACGGCAGTTAACGTTGCATCGGGGAAATAGTTCCGTTCGGTCAACACTCGTCCGTCCATCGAGCACTCGTCTTGTCGTTGTATCGCACTCGCGCCGGTTCAGCCGTGTCTATGCCGAGGTGGGGTAGTTGACGACTATTTGGACGGGTCAATAACTCGTGCGCTCGGATGCAAGTGAACCCCAGCCAGCCTCGCCAGGTTTCCCTCTTTTCCTCTTTCTTCCATCTTTTCGTTCCAGCCCCGTCCCGCCCCGCCCCGCCCCGCCTCGTCCCGACTTTCTCCACCCAACCCTGAACAGATTGGCGAGATAGCACCGCTTTCCTACCCTGTACCATGGATCCACCATCTCAAGGTCCTCCCTACTCTTCCGTACGCCAGCAATTGTTTCATTCCTCGCATCTTCCGCCTCCTTCCCAGCTTCATCTGCCACCCGTCAATCCTTCCCGCTCCAACGTCAATACCTTACCGCCGCTCAACTCGCCCTCAGCCCGGGTCTCCCCATATGGCCACCGTCATGCATCCCCACCACCCACTTCCTCTCTCCCCTGGCCCGCTACCATGCACCGCACTTCTCATTCACGCGATGACTCTTACTCGCAGAATATTCATCCCTATAACCACCCCGGCCCGAGACCCGCAGAGTCCAGGCAGATGAAGCGCGAACAACTCCCCCCGCAACAGCCTCCCCCACCTGCACCGCTCCCACAGTTACCGTCAAAGGATGCGGAGGATAGCATGCCCGCTACCTGTGACTTTGTCAAGAAACTTTACAAGTACGCCCGCTTCTGCCCATGTACGTCTCCATCTCACGATCGCTCTCCTAGGATGCTTGAGGATCAGTCCTTTGCCCACGTCGTCTCATGGGGCCCTGATGGCGATTGCTTTGTCGTCAAGGTATGCTCTCTTCAATCGGAGTGGAGTAACACCGGATCTATACCTCGTTTCGCAGGACATGAACGAATTTACTAAATCGATCCTCCCTCGCTTGTTCAAGCATTCAAATTTTGCTTCCTTTGTCCGTCAATTGAACAAGTATGACTTTCACAAGGTGAGTCGATCATCCCCCTTTCTTTTTTCGTTTGATTGGAAAATGATCGTGCGCAAAACGGCGCGGGATCGAGCGTACACCTGCTTCTTTTTCGCGGTGAGGTGAGATCCCCGCTCCCCCCTTTTTGGGGGGTGGCCTCAAGGAGGTCATGGGAATATCTCTCTCCCGAACGGCCCGGTTATCCCGTCAACTCACCACCTCATCCCCAGGTCAAGAACACAGACGATGCACAGTTTGGCGAACACTCGTGGACATTTCGCCACCCCGATTTCCACATCGACAGGCGCGACGCCCTCGAAAATATCAAACGCAAAGTACCCGCCGCTCGAAAATCCCTCCCAAATAATGTCCCTTCCTCATCACTCCGCTCCGTCTCTGCAGGCTCCCCAGGTCCTGTCACCGTTGGCGACATGGATTCCTTGCACGCCCAGACGAGCACCCTCACTTCACATACCAGCGCACTTCAGAGCCAGACGTCGACCCTCCAATCTCAGACGAATACCCTCCAGTCCCAGACCGCCTCCCTTCACGCCCAATCGACCGCCCTCCAGACAATGTCCACCAGTCTACAAAACACAGTCTCTGCACTACAACAGCAGATCGCATCACTACAGGCCCAGAACGAAGCACTCCGAGCACAAGTAGGGAGGTCGGAAGAGCGCGTGCACGGCCTCGAGCGCAATTATCGGGATGTCCTCGGCGAGATGGTCAATTTTCAAAAAAACATGGCGCAGCAAGACGGGTTGATGCAGACTTTGATTCAGTATTTTCTAGGCATCGAGGGGGGTGAGTCGGTCGCCTATCAGGTTCTTTTTATTCCCCCTATTCTTCCTTCCGCGGTTGCCTGGGCCGGCCTCGAGGTTCTAGCCTTGTGCTTGGTGGCCGTGGCCGAGACTAGTTGTCAGGTGAGGTCGCGGCGCAGTCGGTGTCGGTCCGCGTCGTGTCGTGTGGGTTGTTAGCATGGGAGCCACATGTCGATGCATGGTCTTGCGGACTTTTTTTTTTTTCGAATTTCTTATCGCGGTCTATTCCCCCTTGCGTTCGTGTATACTTACCCCTTTTTTGTCATGATAGCGAAACCCAAAGATTCTATGGCACCACCGACCGCAGGACCATATACGCTTGCTGGTCCCTCTTCGGTGCCTCAACCAAAAACCCCCGTTGTATCCCCTGCCCCACCGAACATTACCCATAGCATGACACCTAGTACACATCCTCCCCCATCCCTTTTCCCGACAGGGACAGGAAATGCGGCGTCCGCAGCAGCATTGCTATTTGTTAATTCGCAGCCTCAACCAAGTCCGTTTCTGCAACCCTTGTCGGTAGTTTCACCTGCCCCACAACCCCTACCGTCGTCCTCCTCCTCGTTACTGCAAGCACTAGGGCACCCACAGAGCCAAAATCAAGCGAGCCAGAGTACCAGTCAAGCTTCGCAAAGTTTGAAACCACGAGTACAATTCTTACCTGCGCAAGAAGCGCAGCGGGTCTTGGGACTAGGCGAGCACCACGATCCGAGTGCGATCGCGCGTGCAAGTCTCGCGCAGATGAACGAAATGTCTCGACGCGCTGAGAGTGGCTTGTCCTTTCGTTCGAGCATGAATGCGAGATCACCGTCGTCGAGCGGGACAGACGTGTCTACCAACTCGGGTCAAGATACCCTGTCGAGGATATCCCAGATGCATCTCCAGATGCACGACCCTGGGGCGTCGGCGGGGGACGAACCGTTTATACTCCCATCGGATATGTGGGAACCACCCGCGCAGAATGCACATGAAGGATTGCAGGTCTTTACGCTTGGTCATTTGTTGCCCCGGAGTAATGTCGAGGATAGCAACGGGAACTGGACGTATCCGGGGGATGATGGTACGCCTGGATCCAGTTCTGGGCCGACGGCGGACGGGGGGGATGCCGTAGGTGGAGAGAACGAGGGGTATGAGAAGGAGGAAAGTCCCGGGCCAGAGGAAGTCGTGCAGCCGACCCCAATGAACCCATCCACCGGAGCGCCCCCACCTTCCTCTTCGACGTCGTCGCAGTCAGGTGTGGCGAGCCGTCAGAAGTTACGCGTGCGTCGATCGACGTTCGTCCCCGGGTGGGCGGTACCACCGCGTGTGCTACTCGTGGACGATGATGCGGTCAGTCGACGGTTGAGCAGCAAGTTTTTGCAGGTATTTGGGTGTGCGATCGATGTGGCTGTGGATGGGGTTGGCGCGGTGACCAAGATGAATTTGGAAAAGTATGATTTGGTGTTGATGGTGCGTCTTGATATGCCCTCTCGCGTCTCTCGTCGTTACTGATGTGTCGTTACAGGACATTGTCATGCCAAAGATGGACGGGATATCTGCCACGTCGTTGATAAGGCAATTCGATCACATGACGCCCATCATCTCGATGACGAGCAATTCGAAACCGAGCGAGATCATGACATATTATTCGTCTGGGATGAACGACATACTTCCAAAACCGTTTACAAAGGAGGGCCTACTGGACATGCTCGAGGTGCGTTTCTATCACTCGCAGATCGATGCCTGGCAGTTGACAATGAACCAGAAACACCTGATGCATCTCAAAGTGATTCAACAAATGTCCAAGATACCGAGACCACCGGTCGGCGTACCGCCCTTGTCAGACGAGGGGTTTAACGAAGCGCTCGCGGTAGGCGCCGCCTCGTCATCGTCGACGATGCCGAGTTATGACGACGACGGACGGATCAATCCGTTGGCGGGCATGGGTCTCTCGGACGAGCGATATCAAGCCATTCTCAAGGATCTCGTCAGCAACGAGAATCTGATGGGCGTCGGCGTGCCCGAAGGGTTTGCCGCATTCGAGGGTATGGAGGTGGCATTGGACGTCGGTGTCGGTGTCGGTGAGAAGCGTGGGATGGACGAGGATGCGGGGGAGATGCGAGAAGGTAAACGAGGGCGGTTTGAGATTTTGGAATGAACCGTGCGTCTTTTTGTTTTTCTTTCGGTGTCGATGCAAAAGGTGGTGCAACTGGTTCGATTGTTTTTACACATGATGCTATACCGTTACGCTTTGCCCCGACGTTTTCCATTCTTTACGCGCTTTTTTTTTTTAATGCATCGCCGTGGACGGACACGACTTTTTCATGCAATTTGCTCGACTGTTTTCCGTCTTGTATCGTTGTTGTAATCGATTACCATATACGAATTTATGCAGGCCTTGCAACATGA
>JBBPLM010000138.1:2117-12796 GCA_038089795.1 Pulchroboletus neoregius | reverse complement strand
GCTCACTCTCCTTTTAACTGCCTACGGATATTTAAGTCTCTGCTTATTCGGATGTTTAGGGTTCCTTTTTTTTGTTCAGACACAGTACTACCCATGCCATTTGACGCTTGTATCGTGCTGCATCTCCTTTTTTCTTTTCCTATCTTTTCTTTCTTTTTTTGTTTCTTTCGTTTCGTTCTTCCTCCAAATCGAACTAGTTTACAAGCAAATGTACCATAATGACTGTCAAGGAAAGCTAACTCAAAGGAACGTGCAACGACCGACGACAGGATGAAAAATGCGCGCGATCACATGACATCTTCACTCTTGCATCGCCCGCGACGCGCGCGGTGACACGAGCTCCGGCCACTCCTCGACCGTCCCCGCGTCCCCGCTCGCCTTGGCCTGCAACGACCAATGACACTTGTGACAATGCCATCGGTCGGGGTAATACCTGCTCCGATAAAAACAGGGCGAATACTGCGTCGTACAGAGGTCGCATTGGTGGTCTGGTTCACTCGAACCGTCGAGAATGTCAACGTGCGGGTGGAGTAGGCTGTCGAGCCGGCGGGCTTTGCGAAGGAGTGCGTGGGCATAGGAGACGGGCGCACGTTTGTACGTTCCGCAGTATGCTTGTAGTGCGGTCTGGGGCGCCGAAGGAAAATCGGGGCAATGGTCAGCGCGTCTTCGAGGCAGAGAAGAAAAAACGTGTAGGGAAATCACCTCGCCAGTGTCATCCGTATCGCACATGTCAAATAGCACGCGTTTGCTCGCGTCGTGTTCTTGACAACACACGATGGGGACCATGTTGCCCGTTTCGCCTTTGAACGTGGTCGCAAGGGCCTCACGACGGTGATTCCGGACCTGGATGGAGGTATGGTTGTGTCAGCGTGCCGTGACAGTGATGACGAAAGGTAGACAACTCGCAGGTTGAATCTCGAAACCAAACCGGTGACCATTCCTCCAAGCGCAGGAAATATGGTATTCTCGAATGCAATCGCTGCATCGAATGACAGCACCGCCTGCCTCACCGCACAGGGTGCACCGCTGTAGCATCTAAGAATGAATACCGGGGCTATCTGGAGGGGAGAGTACGTACCGCCGACCAACGGGCACGAGGGATGGTGTTAATACCTTCCACCAACCGTAGACGTGTAACATCGGAAAACGTGACCTCCGGGGAAAATACGGCACACAGGACATGGACCCAAGCTTGCCCTTCTGTGGGTTTCGCGGCGCGTAAAAATGAATCCATATCCTTCGTTGATATCTTCGATCTCCTCTGTGGACAGAGCACGCAGTCGGTATGCTACATAACCGAAGTAAGATAGAAGCCAGAAAAAGTCAAAGGGAAATTGGTCACCAAAGATGCTTCCTCTGTTTTCTCGTTGTCGCACAGGTCACATAGCCATGATTCTACGGCGTTCTTGTCTACAGAGACACCACATGCTCCTTGGCAGACGTATAAGTAATCGTTATTCGCCCAGATTCACGATGTATTTACCTGCATGTACTCGGAAAAAACATTGGCTGCACTTGAGGACTCGACCCATGGGCCCACTCTTCTGGCACGCCAGACAACGTAATTGGGGTGCCGCGGGTGTGACAGGCGGGGGGGTGCCATTCGTCGTTACAGAGGTCTGCCCCAGATGAAAAATCAACCCAGCGAAAATCACTCAACGAAAAAAAAAACCTTGAGCCGCTTTGCAATCGGAGCACTCAACGGTGTGCCTTCACGTTTATCCACACTCCTCTTCCCTGGAGGCAAGATCTCCTCGCGAACGGGTCGGACATTCAAGTCAGCATATTTCCTCCAGTTTGTGCCGCATGTTTCACAAAGTATGTCGATGGCAAGTCCCTTGGGAGCCCGCCACCAGGTGTCGGATTCACGTGTTCGACAGGCACCACAGCCAGCGTTTATCTCTCTTGGTCCGCGGATGATAGATCCTTCATCGTCAGACATGGGCACGTCTACGACTGGCTCCTCTCCCTCATTTTCTTTGGCGACTGCGGCACGCTCACGAGCGCGTATATGTTCCTCCTTTAGCTTCAAGCTAACACCGAGTATGAGAAAATAGAACAGGACGCTAGACTTGAAAACATACTTTTTCCAGCGGCCGTAAAATCGGACGACTTCTGGGACCGTCCGCGTGCCTACTTCATCACGTACCGCTCGGAGTTCTGGACCATGGAGAAGAACACCATCCTCAAAGGCAGCGACCTCTTCTGCGGTCCATTCTCTGTCGGTATATCTAGTGTCCCCCTTCTTCCACTACAAGATAGATTTTGATCAAGGGAAATTAATGTAAGGGAATGTATAATGGTTACCTTCTCCGCACGAGTAGGGATACTCATGTCAACGGTGGACCACCCCCTATTCATTAAATGTGCTTGTGAGAAGCGGCGTAACGTCTCCGTGAGCCAATCTACGCTGTGGAGATCGTCGCTCTTCCTCGTCAATGCAGACTTCCATTCTTCCACTTCACAAACAGAAGGTTTAAGGGAAAAATTGGGCAAAAAAAACAAGTCACTTACATTCAGAAACTGGATAGCAGTCAGTCAGTCGGAATTTACCAATGGTTACACATATGCGCACCTTCCTCATCCATTAGGTTGTTAATAATGCTCAGTACCTCTACGGTATTGTCACCACCTCTTTGTTCGCCGTCGATGATATCTTTAGGTGGCAGAATATCGTCATTGACTGATGCAGAGACTATGGCACTGAGAGGGGGAACCACAGCCTGGTACTTCGGCCCGACTCGGGTGGCCGCACGAGGAAAAATGAGGTCGTCGGGATCTACGATCCATATATGACCTTTTCCATTAATAGCAATTCTCACACTTACCAAGCGTATCCTCCGCAACGGTATACTGACTTGAGTAGTTGCCGGCATGGGTTAGCCAATTGTTTAACCTAGGGAATGAACGTCCGGAATGGTCACTCACCCGAAATATCGGAAAGGCCACATTTTGAAGTACTTGATATCCACGCTTTCCTCCTTTTCTGCCAGCGTTCGGTCTTTTCGTGGGCGGCCACGGCCCCGAGGCGCTGGTGCGTTCGACTTGGGTTTGGTTACCGGTGTCGGGTGACGAACATCATGACTGTCGACTTCTTCTTCGTGGCGTTTCGAACACGGTGCACATGTCCAACCGTAACCACGCGACGGTTTTGCAAGGAGGGGTGGCTGAACGCAGCTCATGTGAAAGAATTTTTTACATCTATCACATCCCACCGTATCGGGGCTTAATTAATGGACGGAGTCAATAAGCTCCGTGCGTGACAGTGTGGGGAGTGACTCACTTTGCGCACCACTGACTACATGTAGCGCATAGACGAAGGGTATCTGTGAGGTCGGGAACGACATCCTTCTCCGCGACCACATACTCATATCTGGAGAGCAAGACCTGTCGTATGTGATCGGGTACTGCGCAGATGAATGAAGGTGAGTTGAAAACACGTGACTTTGTATGGTACGTACGATTTCGGACATCCGTTGCCTGGATGACTTCGAACTCCTTCTTGATATAAGGGTCAAATAGACGATTGAAATAAAATCTGTCTGGACGTTTCTTCCAACCAGCGAGGTCAGTTATCTTATCTCTGTGAATGACGAAGCATCTGGACCGAAGCTGGTTGATGTCGCACACTTCCGAATATATGGCGGCTAAGAGAAGGCGAGAATCTGCGACGGGACGATCGCTGATGTCGCTTGGACGGTAGTACCAGGCAAGCCGAACACGGGTATAAACTTCCTTTCCCTTTCCTTTACCTTTGGCGGTTCCTTCCGGGGGGAGAAACTCCATGATGCGTGCCACGGAGTAGGGGGTGCCGTCTCGGACTGACCAAGGGGGGGAACAATATACATGGTCTGCAGCATATGATTCCTATGGATAAGAGGCGACGGAAAAGAGTGCAAGCTGATTTTTACCGTTGATTTTGACCTTGTCCCCGCTCTTGAGGGTGATCTGCACTGCCATAGGCGCAGTGGGGGAAATGGTGTGCAAAAAATCTGCCAAGGTGCTGAACGGGTCGAAGTCACTCCATTGTGCGAGGTGAAGCATATTTTTTTGCGTACCTGGAGGGATATGTGTAATTACGAGTAGGACGAGTCGTATGACGAAGGGGACAAGGTGGAGAAGGTGTGATACGAGAAAGGCAGAGTGCCGTGGAAGAATCAAACTCCGACCGAGCGCGAATATCCCACCTGGTGTCCGCTGAGCTAGCAATCGACCGTCCTCGTGCACGCAAACGAGAAAGGTGTTGGCAGACAGGTGTGTACAAGCACCCAGAATACCGCTGCTAATTTTCTGGATGGACGCGCGAGTGTGGTTTAGTGTCGGTCGAGGGAGTTCGGAGGTGGAATTGGTGCCGGCGGGGTGACAAGCGCTGGCAGTCAGGGTACATAAGGACCCACTTGGCACCTTCGCGTTGGCTGGACGACTTCCGAATCTGCAGAATGATTGGCCGCTTTATCTCTCTTCCATGAATGTCGCCCTTTCTCGCCTCTTGGTTTCGCCTTGATCACCTCCCCCCACCATCTCGCGATGGATCGCCTTCTCGACCTGCCTTCGGTCGGCTCCCTTCCCCACGATCACCTCCAACTCCCCGTTCCCGTCGCACTAGCGGGCCCAGCAGGCTCTGCGCGACGCAGAAAGACAAAGCCCGCCAGGTTTGCCGTTCTCAAAGCCCACTGGGCCCGCTTCGTTAAGCGAATCGGCGCCGACTCTCCCTCCGACTCCTCCGCGGTTGCGGACAGCTCATTGGGGAGCAATCATCCTCGCACCGGTCAGCGAACCGAAGACGAAGTCGACGATGACGAGGTCGACGAGATCGTCGTCGATAGAGATTGGTCAGAGGACCTGAGAAGCTCCCTTAATCAACCCTCCGAACGCGGACACACAAGATCTTCCGATAGTTATGCTCAGATTGGCACAACCCTTGACCGTGGCACGACCACACTGCCAGACGATAGCCATTTCCTTTCCGTTTTACATTCGTCTCTTCGCTGGGAAGCATGGCCTGCCATTGTCAAGTTTTTCTGCGTTCGCTTTCTTGACGACAGGACCGAGCAGAGATTTCACAAAGAACATTGGTTTATTAAAAAGGTATCTCTCATTCTTTTCTCTTCAAACAGTGCATTCAATTACTCCCAGTCGTTGGTATTGTGGTCCTCTCTCTTTCTTGTCATTAACTGGGTCATTGGCGCTTCCACCATCGCCAGCCCAATTACCATCTTTGACAAAATATGGTTATGGGGTGTCAGTCAACCCTCTTGTTAATCCCAATGGGCACTGACATCCAGGTAGCTCACTCCCGCTTTGACTTTGCCATTGCCTGTACTTGTTGTCCTCGACTTTCCTCGTGATCGTCCAATCCCATACCAAATACTCGTTGGCTGTGCGACTTGGTGTTGGTAAGCGATTCTCATTCAGCTTATCGGTGCATATTAAGGAATGTTCAGGGGCTTGTATGAACTTCTCTCCATGTTTGTACCACTAACTTCTTAGAACCTCAACCGTCCCTGACATTGTTTGGTCAAAGGTACTTGTGCGGCTTCTATAGCCCAGTCCACGTTTTTGACATTGGTACAAAGGATTTTCTTGGCATGTTCTAGTACGCATTTCCTATACCTTTATCTTCTTTGATTTGACGATTCACTTAGCTATACCTCGGCTTTACAAACGATTGCGTTATTTGGATTGATGACAAGCAGGATGGCCGCGCTCATCGGATCTTTGACCTTCTTTACCGTGTGAGTGGAGACTGAGACACCGTTTCATTCTTCCTTACGCGGTCTCGCCCCAGTGCATCTGTATTGATCTTGCCGTATCGCCCAATTTGGGTCCGCAGTGCGTAATCTCACCCATGTGGCAGAGCAATCTCTGATACGTCAAGGAAGACCTCTTGAATTTCATCATATACCACATTTTTCTTCTCTTTGTCCATTACATGCATGAGAACGTAAGTCGACTACAGTTTCATTCGCTGGTTTAGCATTACTGACAAATTCCCAGTCCGAGAGGAGACTCTTTATTCTGCGCGAGCAACTCAAGGTCCAATTCAAAGAAACACAAAAGGCACAGATCAATGAACGCAAAGAAGCTGACTCGAAGCGCCGACTTACATCGTAAACCGTCCGTTGCATTGTGTCTCCCTCACGTAACTGATGGGTGATCGTACAGCTATGTCTTTCATGATGAGTAGTACATTAATCCTGACAGAGTTCGCGTAATTTATATTGTAGCTCGTACAGGTCCGTGTGCCTCTGAATACAGCGCGTACGTATCACCGACAAGTATTCACATCCTTGCTAACCTTTATTTGCGGCAGTCTTGGCAGTTCAGAACATGGAAGCATCCGGTGCAGTATCGAAGGCGCAGGAAATCGAGTTCATGGCCCTTGGGGGTAGCTTGGTTATGATGTCCAAAGGTTGGTTTTCTTATGAACCATTCATGTCTTCCGGCTGACTCTCGTGCAAGTACTTAACGATGTGCTTGATTTGTGAGTCCCCTCAGGCGTTTCAAAAGCAGCATTGACGTCCCGTCAGCAATCGCATGGATAGTGGACGTTTTGAGATCTTATTCAAACCATATGCATTCCATGCAGTGATAAGAACCCTCTTCGTACCATTGCGCATGGCGACTAATGCACGTAATCTTGAATTAGTGACCCATTTAGACAAGACCATCGATGAAGTAGGTTGTGCTCATGTTACTTTGAACCATCATCTAATTTTCAGGTCGCATGCTATGCTGCTTTACAAGCTGCAGGAGAAGATCCGAATGTTATGAGCGGCGAGGAAGATGGGGTGGTCCTTGGGGACGCTCTGCGACTGCGTCAGATCATCAACAACCTTGCTAGGTGAGGGGCAGAAGCTCTCTAAATGATCTCGTCTAACTCCACGACGACAGCAACGCTTGCAAGTTCACCCCCGCGGGTGGGCGCGTCACCTGTACGACCCGTCTCGTACTTCCAGCACATCTTCACCCTGAACCGAGGGACGCTCCACGACCTCAGGTAGAGTTGGAGGGCGCTATTGAAGAGGTCCTTATCACTCCCGAGGATGAAGTAGATTGCCCTGTCAGAGGCGATCAAGAAGATGTCGACTACCCCACCGTACAGCGCAATAGCCCATTGAAAAGGATAGTTGTACGGATTGAAGTCAGTGATACGGGCAATGGGATACCACCCCGTGAGATTACACAGGGGAAACTCTTTAGTGAGTCTTTTCGAGTCTTAAACCACTTTGGTAGGAACTTCCCACCCACTTGTTCGTATAGCTCCATTCAACCAAACCGAACAGGGGCGACAACAAGGTGGGAAAGGCACCGGGCTTGGGCTAGCTCTTGTACGGCAAATCGTGAAATTGAGTGGCGGGCGCCTGGGGGTGCGCTCGAAACTTGGCCATGGATCGACATTTTGGGTTGAATTGCGTATGTATCATATTTCATCTCCGTCTCGTCATCAACACCTCATATGATTCTCCCGTTACTAATGGTGTGGCGGCACCGTTTGTCATGGAAATTGCAAAATAGCGCTGGGCGTGGGTGTTAAAGTTGTCGATCTGCCAGACCCCGAGTCTGGGCTGAGCGAGAAGCACTCGTCTGATCTCGAGGGACCGTTATCCGTCGACTTGCTCCAGAACCGGTCTCCGCGACCGACATCGGCTCCTAATGCGATGGAGTCACTTATGGACCAGGGTATGCGCACACCATCTTTTCTTGCATCCTTCTACTGATACCTTTTTGTGTAGGAGGTTTGGTGGAGTTGAAGTTGCCAAATGCAAATGACGGGTCAGAATCACACGTGCTCACGAGAACCATCGGGGAGCTCTCTTCCGGGACCCAACTTGGTCCTCCGCTGCCTTCCACGGTAACTGGTACATCCTTTGCGGAGTGTTCTTTGGCGGGTTGTGGCCCCACCGTGATGGAAGGGAACTCCAACGGGCTTGTCCAAAATAATCAGAGTCTATTGCCATCTCCTGGTTATGGGTCTACGGATTCGTTACACGCGGCAACCTATCTATCGCCTGTTTCCGTGGAACCCGCTGCAAGCAGCCTGAAATCACCTGTTCAGGGAACACCAGCACCATCATTGCGAAGGGGGCCATCTACGGTATTCGAGCCGCCTATGATCGTGCTCGTTGTAGATGACGACCGGTTGACGCGAACAATCATGTCTCGGACGCTTTCGAGGCTCGGCTGCCATGTCTCAACCGCAGAGAATGGGGAAGTTGCTCTCGAGATGATCATTGGGAGGACATTCAGGCAGAGCAAGGCATCCCATGAAGACCCTCCATCTGGATCGCTCCCTGAGGATCCAGGGCAGGATGACGGCGACCCATCGTCGTCTAGCCGTTACGATGTTGTATTCCTGGATAACCAGATGCCGATCATGTCTGGATTAGAGGTGGTGGCAAAGCTTCGGGAGATGGGCCGGCATGACTTTGTCGTCGGCGTGACTGGTAAGGAATTTGCTCTTTGGGCGCTTGGCATGGTACTGAGATGGTGTAGGGAATGCGCTTATTGGAGACCAGAAAGAGTACTTTGAGGCAGGCGTGGATCAGTGAGTGTTATCCACCGGTTGCACACACGGACTGAGGGGGTTTCTAGTGTCTTGACGAAACCGGTTTTTGAGCCAAGTCTGGTGCAAATATTGACGATTGCAGACGAGCGACGACGAGAAGAAGGATGTTAGTTACTATCGCTATTTTGTAACATAACGATGAGAATCTTGACCGGGTCGCGCAAAGAGGGGTCTTTTTGTTGTGATCGGATTGTGCCGAGTGCCATTGCCCTGCCGCTTGTCAGCTGCGCCTGTTGTTCCCGCTTTGCAAGAAACTCCACACAACGTTCACAGCGCACAGACCACCGGTGCACAATGGCTGACACCGTCGACGTGGTCGTCGCCAGCTTCGACAACGACCGCAAGCCCTCCCCGCCTTCGCCCTCTCCCTCGCCCGACGCAAACGAATGTACAGGTGCGTTTATCCGGCTGCAGTATGGCCTGGCTTTATCAGACCGGCCGACCTTGACTCATCCTGTACCCGATTCCCAACTACATCATATATCCGAACAGAACAAACACTATCCAGAAAACGGGAGCGAGAGGTCTCCCTCGAGCCTGCTACACCCAGGACTGCCACCAGTGCAGTACGTCTTCTTCCTTGCCTCACCCTGTGGCACACTTGACGTAAATTCACCTCCAACACGCTCTTTTCTCTGCTTCTCCAATTCCCATATTAGCATGTGCTCGACGTGAAATCCCCTGCAAAGAAGGGTCGGGTACATCTCGATACCACCCTCGAAGAGGATGTGCTGGATACCCAGAGCCAGTCGCGCTCTCGGACCCCGTCCCACCCGCATTCACCGGTGCTCAGCGTTTCACCTCCACACGACATCAAGGTTCGACAGATCAGTCAAGGCGTGGAAGACATGAAGTGGCAACAGGGTCCGCAATCCCAACAAGAAGCGAGATCCGACTCTCACCCGAGCATCGCGCTGTCCCAGGATGCGGGCGAGGCGCAAGACTACATCGAGGCGACGCAAGTCGTCTTTGCATCCCAATCCACGCAACCACCGCCAAGTTCATTGTCTTCCGTTGACGATGCCACTGAAGAGGCCGAGGAGGCGCAAGATACGGCCTCTAGTCTGCCACATACCCGGCGTACCTCTGAGTCGGACGGAGGTGAACCCGAAAAGGGCCTCAAACGTAAATTAGCAGATCGTGCGACTAGTTTGGGGCCCGAGAGTGGGCCGTCGACGCTTACGCCGACAGCCGAAACCGCAAAGCGTCCTAGGGATGATGCAGATAAGGATGATAATCCACGTGTCTCGAAACGACCGTCGCCACCTCCCGAGCAGAACGATCAATCGCTACCAGCGCCAGTTCCAGCCCCGGAGGCGCCTGCACCGAAATTGGTGCGTATCCTGTTGTATGGCCTCATATCGTGTCCAATTTAATCGTTTATAGGGTGGGTTCATGTCCTACGCTTCTACAGCGTCCCCGTTTGCTTCTGTCAAAGGACAGAATGTCTTCTCGAGCGCTCCACCCAACAATCAAAAACTACCTACGTCCCCGTCTACCAACCATGTTTCATTGCCCCTCGATACCATATCCATCCATTCCCCTTTTACATCTCCATTTAGCCAATCATCGTTTGCAGCGTTTGCATCATCTCATCCTTCTCCACAACAAGCTACGCCAAGCACCGCGACCAAGCGGACAGGATTTGAAGCCTTTGCGGGGTCTACTTCTCCATTTGCAACCGCTTCTCCATTTTCGCATGCAAGGTCCAAATCACCATTAGGAAGCAAGGGCAACATACTTGGACGGAGCAAATCCCCGACGCGACGGACGATGGGCATGAATGCGAGTGTGTTTGCAACTTATGCGAACACAGGCGTGCATACGTTCTCGACACCACATCCGAAGCGTGCAAGGGCAGAGTCACCGAATGGGGGCTCTTCAAGGAGTTCGTTGGAACGCAAAGAGGGGCCTTTCCTCGGTGTACTCGGAAATGGAGAATGGAGTGGAAGTGGGGAGGAAGAGGGTGATGTGGATAGGGAAGAAAGCGATCGTGCACCGTCGACGTTTGGTGAACGATTGCGTGCGAGCAAAGATGGCGATGAAGAACAGAGTGAGGAAGAAAAGGAAAAATTGACGGAACAAGAAGGCAAGTCCAGATTCTTTTAAT
>JBBPLM010000131.1:17467-36655 GCA_038089795.1 Pulchroboletus neoregius | reverse complement strand
TCAAATCGGGATTCGCTGGACGGCAAAATGTTCTCGATGGTGTTATTCCGGCTCTGATTGGCCTTTTGGGGTTTTAGGGTCCCACTTCTTAACATTCCATTCAGATAGCCACTGCAGGTAGACTTCATAATCGGTCTAAAACAGTTCAACATCGTGGCGCGCTGTGACGGTGGCTCGTAGCCACACCTAACCAACAACCTTCTTTCACAGTCCTGCGGCGCCAGCAAAAAGATACACTGCAAGCGAGATTCAAAGGAAGTCCCATGGAAAGATGATGCAAGCTTGTTGAACGAGTACCCGCCGCTGAGCCTGGTGCGAGGACTTATCGGTGTGTCTGAGCTAGAGATTGACATGTTATTTCCTAAAGGTCAAATCATCTCCCGTGTGTGCACCAATTTATCTCTGAGAGTGCCCCCGGAGAATGCCAAGTTGGGCTGGAAGTTAGGTATCGACCAACTGAACCGTTGGACGCTTGACCAATGACGATGTTCGCACCGCCATCAAAAGCACTGTCGAGAAAAACCACTACGAATTTGACACAAGGAGACAAAGCTTGTACATCAGTCGTCGAGATTATTCTTTCCATACTTACTACCCCATGTGAGTAACCTCGCTTGCATTTATCTCTGATGCGTCGATTCCTCGAGCCTCGGCTAATGCATTTCGCGATTCTGCTAGGTACAGATCCAGGGTAGGTTTGGTATCGCTCTCCAGGTACTAAATTAGATAACTTACAAAATACGAGTCCTTATGGACTTGGCAACCAAGTCCAATTCATTTGGTTTCGCGTGGTCGTCAGATTAGACTTAGCTCGTCGGGCTGCATACGAAGCCCCACTGTGTATATGTGCGTTCAATTTGCGATGGTTGATAGCAAAAATGACGTGACCCTGGACTAAAGCTCTGGGGTTTGATGGTCATCTCAGGGATGGGTCCGATTGCTCAAATTGTAGTTCAATCCATATGAATTTCGCACTGCACTGGCACACGTCCCACACAAAACAAGTTATCGTACACGTACAATCAAGACAAGCCGGAGTCACGGTGACGCTAAGAACTGTGCAAGCCCTTCCTTCAAGATGCAAGCTTGACAGAAATCAGTAAAAGTAACACTCCATGATATGACACTCACTACCATTTAGTCCTCGAGGACACTGATAGTACCCTTGCCCAAGGCGCCAGAGGGGATACTGAAGCCGTCAACGGAGACGAGGTAACCGTCTTTCACATAGTTCTTGTTGATTTCGTTGGAGCCAGACCAGGGGCAGTCCCAGTAGATTTCGGCAATCTTTTCACCAGTTCCGTCAAGGTGGATTTCGAAACTCCCCTCAGTACCGCTAGGTGAGCTTTCTCGACCACTGTGACCCCATTCAAACTGCTCCTTGCTTGTGATTTTCGTCCCTTGCGCGCTCACGGTCTCGTTGTAGGGGTTATCTAGTCCTTCGTCAATGAAGAGAAGCAGAATGTGGTGCGGGTACTCGCTGATATCATAGAATTTGCCGTATTTGATGACAAAATTCGCCAGGACGACGGCTTGTGAGAGCCTGTTCCTGACAGTTGGTTGGAACCACTGAGCTTCTCCCATGATGTATCGAGTGTTTGAATAGATGAAGGTTGAGCGAGATGGGTGTCTCTGACCCGTCTGTAGGCCCCCTTATATACCAGTTTCGAGTGGGCACCGCGTGCTTCTTGATTTCATGACAGACGGGGTCCTCGTCACTAATGAAGGGACTATATCATGTGGGCGCAACCGAGATCAACTCGACTTTGCTTCCATTTTTTCTTTTCCGCACCGCCTGCGCGGACCATGGATGGTCCGGACCCCTCCTCTTTGCTAACTTGAGTTATACGCACCTCGCGCACACCTGTCGAGTGTTCCGTGCCAACACCATACGTTCGTCTTTGGCCTCGTCCAACGAACTCCATTCCACCAGCCAGGGCCTCGGGTCTTGACGTTACCCTCGTGAGATTCTCGGCGTTCTCCGTCCTTTGATACCGGTGCTACTAGTAGATCATATGGGCTCAACCCAGATCTACTTCTTCTTCTCTTCCGCACCAGTGGCACCTACATGTACCATGAATGGTCATGGGCGCTCCTCATCGGGTCCCATTCGTCTACCACCACTGGCACTAGCCTGGCCAACCCTTTGGAGCAGCTACTATACTGTAGCGTGCGCTGTTTGTGTTTGGGCAATGCTCCCCGATTCGGGGCGTCTTCAATCAACACGGTGCAACGATGCACCGAGTCTGATCCAGGTATACAAGCATTTATTGCCTGTGTGCCATTCGGTCGATATTCGTAGAATAGTGACACGTTTCATGTGCCTCTAACTGGTTGGATAGATTATCAGTAGCTCTCACGCGAGTAGCTGCGAGATGCATGAATGACACTGAAGGCCTTGTAGATCAAGGCCGGAAGCAAAAGAAAAGAAACTCACGGGACATTCGCCACGCTGCACACCAAGTCGAAAACGCTGGCCTCTGTGCTCTCCAACTGCAGTCCGCGATGCATATTACAAATTTCGTGACGACAACATCGACATCGCAGGTCTGAAAATTATGGCGTTCGAAGCAGAAGAAATTTGTTTCATTTCCACGAGTTCCGAGTTTTTGTTGAACGGCGAATGGTGATTCAAACGTTTGGATGGAGCAGAAGCAGGGCCAGATGATATCCACAAAGCTCCAAATCACCGTCGTATCGAATCTCTTAGTCAACGCAGTCGTGATACGGACCCTCTCAGAACTGACGCGTACTCAGGAGCGTCCGTTCCAAGTCCAATTCGACCACCAAACCTCGACCATGCCACGGTGGCAACTCCCCCCCTTCCTCATCCATCGTTCCTCTCCTAACCCCATCTCCAAAGAAGACATAGCCAGGTATATACCGATCCACGAACCTGTCCAACCCATGTGTGTGAGCAAGGCGAAACTAAATTGGAGAGAAACACTCGCGTCTTCACTTGCGCGTCGGTCATCCCTCGTCCCCCGTTCTTCTCCTTCATATCCTGCTCTTGTTGGAGCCGCCATCGATAGATGATCGCGTATGGCGACGTCGACGGCCCTCTGATCTAGCAACCCACCCCATCATCGATATCGACATACAACACAGAAACAGGGCACACCGCATACCTGGATCAAGGCATCCAACGCACCCCACCATTCGACGTACGACCTCAACAAGCCATTCACCACGAGCACGTCCTCGAGCGAGACAAACGCCCCCATATCAAACTCGTCCAGACCTAGCACCGGTCGCCGCCATCGCTCCTCGACCACCTCCTTGCGCACAGGGTAGAATCCGACACACCACCCCTCGAGCACAACAACGTCCACAGGCCCACGTACCACCTGAGCCTGGGACGCGCGATCGCCCTCGCCGTCAAACAAGCTCTTGTCAAACACCGGCAGCGCTACTCGGCCCGGTCCATTCTCGCCGTCGTTGATCGTCTTGAGTGCCTTGAGGATCTCACGCCCAAGTTCAGTATCGTGTGTCCCGGGCTGTCCACGACCATGCAACAGTTTATTTCGTGGATGCGCCTCGGCGAGCGCGGTCAGTCCCGCATGGGGTAAATAAATGTCGTCGATCGAGAGCACGGCGACCGATAGCGAGTAGGGCGATTCTGCAAGCAGCGAACGAAGACGAGACGTGAGAAAGGTCTTGCCGCTCCCTTGTGGTCCCTGGACGCCCACAAAGAATGGCGGGTAATTGGACTGAGTAGAGAACCGCGCTCGATGAACTTGCAAGCAGTTCGAGACATGTTTGGCCATCGCATACACTGCAGGCGGGTATGTTGCCATTACCGACGATGGTCGTAATAGGTCGATCTTCGAGCGCTTGCAATCTGCTGCGTATGGGTCACGTGATAGATGAGCATCATGAGATCGTCCCGACCACAAGATATCTATCAGAGGCACATTATAATTGCTGTAAATCCGTACCAGTACCACACAATCACATCTACCACCATCGCAACTAGGGCATCATGTCCACAGACGGATGGCGAAAAAAAGGAACAATGTCTTTTCACAGTGCTGCGTACGAGGGGTGAACGGAGGACCGCCTACTTGCCCCCACCATACCGTGCCTTGCGACCGATATCGAAGGGTATGTATTTGTATTTGATCATATGTCTGGAACGGTTCAATGTGAGCGAAAAATGGGGTAGTGTGCAAGTGGACATACTGTATTTGGCGCCGCATGGTCAGTGCGAACAATACACAGAAATACACCACTAGGATCGGCCAGTAAACGGGGACGTCAAACATATCGGAAGAGGTACACAGGAGCGAAATGATGACAGCTCGAGTCCCGCTGAGCCTAAAAGTAATTGTGTCAGTTTTTCGGGGATACTGCGCAACGAGTGGACGGAGTACCAAAACTGCCATTCAGGCAACCGCCTCACAAAAGGCCTGAATTCGTCGTCTCGTTGGGAAGGAAGTGTGGGACCATCATCAGTGGCGCCCTCCTCTATTTCGTCGGCAAGCAGATCATCCTGAAGTGAAGGGTCGAACTTGGGCTGAAGGAACGCCAACAACAGATTGAGCAGGTAGATAGCAAGGCCGTCTGGGAAATGGTCATTGAACTGAAACGATGCACAGACAAAAAGGACGTACAGCATACTATTTTCGACGTCCATAGCGGTACGTTAGTTACCATCTCTCGCACACAGGAAATTTCGATACTAACCAATGTACCACTGAACGACAAGTGAGTAACCAGAATACGCAACGAGAGCATATGGACACTTACCCCTTGTGACAAGACGATTCGAAGCATGAAGAGGGTGAGCAGACCGAGGGTCGCCAGCCACCGCTGAAGGACGTGAGGTGTCCACCGGTCGAGCGTTTGTTGGTATTGGCGCTGTGCTTTCGTGATCGATGCCTGGACTGTCTGAAGCGGCGTTGACGCCGGTTCGTCGGAGGACATCATCCTGAGTCGTGACACTGGAAAAAGGAGACGGGAGTGGGGTAGAGAATAAACGGCGTCCAAAAACAATTTTGTTGGTTCCAGTAGACTTGCAAAACTAAACTAGTTCAATATTAAAGCGGAGATTAAAATATCCCTAGGATATTCGTAAAAAGTGTAGACTACCACCGTCCTAGAAGACGTGAGGGATGACCACCTTTCTATCCTTGGGGTAATCTGGGAATTTCTCGAGGTACCACCGATGACCCTTGTAGGCTCTCGCGACCATGAGGAAAATCTCTGACAAGAAGAAGATCCAGGGTGGTTGGACCGACGACACGAGCGTACCGAGTGACAGCATTGAGGGGATAGGTGCAGCGGCGAGGGCGAACCCGAACCACTCGATCCATTCGAAAAAGTAGTTGGGGTACGAAATGTACGTGTACAGACAACCGTGCGGAATCCCGTAGTGCTCCCCTGGTTTTTTGTGGGGGTTGTCGTCGTCGGATTTGGCTTTGGCTTTACCCTTGGCCTTGGCGTTGCGACGAATGTTGAGCAGAATTTCGTCGTGGAGGACGTTTCCAGCGAGACCGAGGGCCCAGAGCGCGGTGCCTGCCCAAAAGACGGGTCGGCTGAGGGCATCAGCGAGGAAAGTGGATGCGAGGGTGGAGCAGAGGTAGGTGCCCATCAGGGTGCCATTGATGATGTTGAAGGCAGTTCCTGCGATGGGGACGCTCATGTGGGCTTTGGAACGCGAGGGTGTGCGGAGGGGGGAGATGAGGGCGCGGTTGGCGTAGTGGATCAAGAAGAGACCGGCGAGGACGAATTGGGCGGGGGCGAGTGGCCGAGTGTCAACTGGGGAGGATGCGAGTGGTGTGTTGGCAAGTGCGTAGATGAAGGCGATGGGTGAGACGATTTCCATGAGGATCCAGGCGTGGATGCCGTCGACGAGGAAGATGCTGTCGGTCGAGGGAGTGAATCTGCCAAAGGGGGCATCGATGAAGAATTGGAGGGGGCAGATGATGGGCGGTATGATGAAGAAGAGCTGCCTGACGACTAGACAAATATTCAGATTTTTTTTGATTGACTACGAGGAAGGGAAGACTCACCGTCGTAGAGAGCGTGCATGGCGAACGGAGAAAAGGAGCGACTCTATATGACTAATCGTATATCCTTGAACATGACCAAGTTGCATCTCAAACGGACACCAGAAGAACGAGCCAGGAAGGCAGCCAAAAGAGCTGCGAAACGAAAGCGCTCGGACGACCTCGCAGCAAGCTCGAGCAGTCGAAAGAAGAAGCTTGAACTCGACTCTGACGACGACGTGTACCGTCCGTCTCCCTCGTCTCACAAGCCAGACTATACAGCCGAGCTGGAAGAGATGCGTTTCAGGGAAAAGATGTGGGGAGCACTCGAAGAGGATGAACGCTTGGATGGGATCAATGCGCGATTCAACGATTATGCCCATATTCCTGACAGGTGGGCCCGCGATCAGCATGATTCAGTGAATCCACTGTACATGGACGATGACGAGTACGCCGAGTGGGTCAGGGAAGGCATGTGGAAGTGAGTTATGCATGCTCGTGATCCACACCAACTGATCATGTTCAGGAAAAAGCACGCGCGAGAATACGAAGAGCAAGCGAGACGAGACGCAGAAGAGGCTGCTAAGAGAGCCCGCGAAAAGGAAATCAAAGCGGAGACGTCCCGCCTCGAGAGACTTGCCCTCGAGCAGGAGGAAAGGCGGAGAAAGGAGAGACAAAGGCAACGAGAGGAAGAATACCGTCAACAATACGAACAGCGATGGAAGGCACTCTTGCACCATCGAACGCGGGACCACACACCGTTGACGTTTCAGGATATACCCTGGCCCCTCTTCTCAGCACAGTTTGTGAAGCGGAAAGTCTCAGTCAGCGGCCCCTTCCGCATGGAGGATATTACCCCAGAAGCTATTACCGCGTTCTTATTTCCAGACGTTGGCGACACGGCCACCCCCGCCAAAAACGACGACATTTCGAGGCGAAATAGAGACAAACTCAAGGAAACCTTGTTACGGTTTCATCCAGACAAATTTGAAGGTCGCCTCATACATCGCGTCCTACCAACTGATATAGAGAGCGTCAGGGAGGCCGTAGGGCAAGTCGCCAGAGCTTTGAACACACTCATGAGCGGGAAATCGTGATGGCCTTTGTATTTGGCCAAGGGAAATCCGTGTAGAAACCTCAATATCTCATCTCAGGATCTTGCTCAAGAAAGTATTGTCCCATTCTAGCCCCCCTCGCTGCTGTCGCCGCCAACTTCTCGCGTGAATAGTCTTTCTCAGTAGCACAGCTTCGGATCACAAGCTGCCATTCAAAGGTTGCGCACTCAAACCTCCTGGGCTACCCCAATTCCCAGACCGTATCGGTGTTACCTAGTTTCAGCTGGAATAGACTGCAAAGATCACTCGGAAAGATAGCAAGATGGTCGCGTGTGAGTTATCAGATAGGACTCACAGTGCACCGCATGCTAACCACTAGAGCGTTTAATTATAGTCTGAAGCACGAGAGGGATGCTAGACACAAAGAAAGCCTAGACTGTCAACTCTGCTCCCCACTCGGTTGGTGCACTCTGCACTGGTTTACCCCCAAGTCGCTCTTGAATGGGTTTACATATACCCCAAAAATATTCTGTGCTGGTTGTTATAACTTTTTGAATGGCCATGCAATACATTCTATATTTTCTCAAAGGAACCCAGACAGAAAACCTGTTGGCTGTGTGGACTTGCATCAGTGCAGGTTACACCTTCCATTGTTCCGGGCATCACAGAATTGATAACATATTTGGACACCACTGGTGAGACTATTTTTTTTCTCCATCTCTGTGATGGTTGCAGCTTTCGATGGCACCGTATATATGGAGGGTTCAGCCCGGGACGAACTTCCACTCCTTGCCTACCTACCACTGGACGACCTCGCGCCCGAGCAAGCCATCTCGGAATGTTGTCGCGTCGATCGTTTTCACCGTGCGCTTTCGTTTCACTCCATGTCGTATCTCGCCCGCTAAAACTGTCCTGTAGCTCCACCGATACCACGGAGTGAGTATCTACCCTGGCTTTGCGATCGACAGTGCATTCATTCGAATTTGTCGGTTCCATCAAGCGAAGGGCCATTCGTGCGTACCTGCTTATCCTTGTCATCTGTTCATGCTCATGTTATGTAGGTCCTTGGATACGCCATGTGTTTTGGCTTGATGGGCGTCCTATCCATCCAGTGTTGTAAGTCAACCTTACAGCCTTGTCGACAAAAAGCTGACACAGTTGCCTACCACCCAGACATCTATTTCAGTAGGTTTCCAAACGACAGGGCGTGGATGAGAGTGCTAGGTAAAAGCGCGCCCTGTACGCATATATAAGCGATTCGTTGACATTCTGTGGATCACAACCCAGTCGCAGTCGTCCTGTTACTTGAGTCGCTCATCACCATCTTCGCCTTGCACGGCTTTTGGGTAGGGGTGACCGGGCGCGATTCGGACCTATCTTCCATTGTCGCTTCAGGGATTGGTGGGAAGGAGCTCTCGCCAGATCCGCTCTGGTCGTTTGTTGCCTTGTCACCTCTCACAGGCATAGGTGAGCATTTTCCAAATTATGGTGATCATCGCGATTCGAACACGCGCAGTGTCCTCGCTGACGCATGGATTTTTCTCTTGGCGGATATGGGTCGTCCGAAAATCGCTCGTGGTTCCGGTTGTGATCATGATGGTGAGGGCATGTGTTGCAGTTTGGCGCGGTACGTCGCTGAGATGAGAGCGCCCTGGCAGGTTTCGTTTCTTCAATGTGCCATGGTGACCTATGGTGGTGTTGTGGTAGGTCGTTCCCCGTCGTCGCTCTGCGCACTTTATTCATGGCTTCACGAACGGTAGTACGGTCTCGTCCCAGACCTCGACGCCAGTCACCCAATGCCGTTTTACATTCCCGTGTGTCTCTTTGATTCTGTCGAAAAAGACTGGTTGTTCAACATTATCCTCTGTCAGGTCTGGTTGTGCGGCAGCTTATTTTGTGATCTGACGATCACCGTGTACATGACGCTCATCGTACGCCACTGATTGTTCAACGTGTCAAGCTCTGGGTCGTGCTCACCCCGGTATCTGACATTTATGCAAAGCTTCTCCGCGCCAAATCCCAATTTCGAACAACGTGGTCAACGTCGATCCAGCTTGTCAGACTGACGATCGAGACGGGTCTCATTACCACAACGGCTGCCGTCGTCCCCGCGGTCGCCTACCGGGTGACGTTGTATCACATGGCTCTGTGAGTTGTTCCATTTTTCCGGTTCGGTGCACACGCTCAGTTTTTTTTCTTTCTCGGAACGAACAGATTTTACATTATATCCAAGCTGTACGTGTTTCCCTCCCCCAAGTTCTGTTGTGATGGGTGTTGATGTCCAAGGTATGCGAATTGTTTATTGGCGACGCTGAACGCGCGCCTCGTTCTACAGCAAGGGACAGACAAGAATAATGTTGTCGCTGTTTGGGAAGACACTGCGTCCAATGTGCATTCGCATTCACATTCGGGACAGACGAGTCCGAGTAATAATAACAACAGCAACACCAACAAGCAAAAGAATGGCATTCAAATTCATACGCAGGTGGAGACGGATATTGAATTGGGATCGTATCCTTCCGTGAGTTCTCCCGTCTTTCTGAATGAAGGGGATTTTGATTTTGATTTTGATTTTGATTGGGTTTCTAGGATGATCGACAAAAGGGCTTGCTTCAGGTTGGGGATGATTGAGATTGGCGGGCCGTGTATGGATAACATTTATTTATGTGCTCTTTTCTTGGTCGTGTTTTATTTATATCGATGAGAGACGGACGTGCGCGTTTGTCTTTCTCGCTTTCGAATCGGCACGCACTCGAGGTGGATGGTACTAGACAAACAGAATCGCGCTTCGTCCAAACGCTGCGGGGCCGAGAGTATCGGTCGTCGCAGGCCTATAAAGCGGAGACAGACAAGAAACATCCGTGCAAGGACCTCCAAGAGTGTGATCGACTCAGATGCGATTGTCGAGTCAGGAACGCGCGCCACTCTTTGACTTGCCAGTGTTTCGAGGGGTACCAGTACAATCTACTACATTACTAGCCGACTGACAGGGGCACGTGCGTTCTCTCTCTCTCCGTGCCCGTTGAAGAGATTGTCACCGATGCCGCGACTTTTTAAGTCAGACCCGTGTTTGGACTAACAGTGTTTCCGTTCCACGAGGTCCCACCAGCGTCGGACTCGGACGCTGTACGATGGGACACGCGCATTATCCGTCGTGGTCGTGTCAAGCTTGACCGATGGCAGTTTTAATTGCTGTCAATTCAGTTTTCATTTTTCGAGCCCCCTGGCCCATCGTCATTCGATTGGCCCGGTCAGATCAATTTGTCATTGGCCCGGCCGGGTCCTTGAAGGTACCGGAGGACCAGAGTGCCTCCTTGACGGGGGACTCGATCCCAAACTCTGTTGGCTTGTCATGGGGACCCAACTCGATGCTGCTCTCGACGGCCAAGTCTTTTGAAAAAAGGACCTGCTCATGTCTTTGAATATATGTTTGAGCGCAAACACCCCGCCACCATTAGGCTTGCATTTATCCCTCTGCTCCATAGTAGTATTGAGGACGATAAATTTAGTGAGTTTGTATTTCGACTCTGCAGCTAGAATGTCACATTAGAGAGTTTTCCGACGATGTGGACAAACATGCTAGACGAGCACGGATGAACCCACCTAATGCGATCTGCTTTGCGACGGAAAACCGTCACGTTCATGACGCCCGTGGTGTATACTCCATTTTGCATACAACGATCTTTCGATTACGTTCGACATTCAGCTCCTCAAGGGGGGTCGGGATTTGATTCAAGATTATCTGTGTAGTTATCGATGAGTCTCGAGGCGACCACTACAGCTGCGGTGGTCGAACCCGTCCTAACCATCGCATGTAGAGCAGTGATCCACCATTTGGCACTGCGAGTCTATATGCTTGCTCGTTTCGCCCACGTCCACTGAGTATATGGTACCAAAATGGTTTTGGCTGAGTACCTGTTGACCCGAAGAATGCACAAATGGCTACTCCCCATGCGCGCTTCATCTTGAAGAACCGGACCGATGTCACCAAAACTGACGGTTTAGGATAGCTTGGAGTTCCAAGCAGTCGACAATTCTAACATCGGATGTAATTTATCAACCTTGCGTGGGCAGTTCGCAACTACATAGTGGCGCGCTCACTGTGAACGCGTACTATGTGCGATCATAAAAATTTCTTCACAGGGAATGTAGAGCTACCGTGGATTGAGGAATTCCCCTTTGGTTGTGACACTTGGGGCCCTGTCAGAATGCCTGCCATCGCAAACAAATCTCGAGCCGAAGCGACGCAGGCTCACTTGCTTGAAAGTGACAGGCTCGTGGGGGATGTTCTTGCTCGTTATTGATCCGCGGGCTAGACTAGGTGCATGTTGTACTTATCACGCCACACAACACCCGGGCTGGAGTTGGCACGACTCACGAAGTACACTCATCTCCGACCTACTGACGCACGGACTTTTTGTGATGGCGTGTACCCCCAATCAGTTCCCCGGGACTTTGCGTTGCATCGCCTCGATCGTTTAGCATTGTCTTATGACCATTATCTGAGTATCTGAGGCCCCGAGGCCGAGAGGTGGTACTGTTGGACAGGCAGGCCCGGCTGGAGCACGCTGTGACCACGGAGTCCAGCCTGAGTGAACGCCTGAACGTGATGGGGATATTTTTGTTCTATTTGTGTGCCTCGAGACGACGGACGACCGTTGTTCCACGGTCACTGGACAACGAGTCGACGACCGCAACCACAGTTCGAGACGACCACATTCTTTTGTTTTGTCGAGCTACATTGACCGAAAAGAACAACAAAAGGTCATTTTCCACGCGTACTCGTACGACCCGGACTTGTCCTTTCCCGTCACGCTGTAACTGTACCAACCCACTGACTTACTCTCATTTCCAGTCGTCGAGTCAAGAGACTCGTCTAATTTCTTTACACTATGGCTGACATTGGCACAATCATCGATGAAAACGCATCAAGAGCGCTGGCGCCCGCTGCTGTCGGTTCCCAAGTAGCCCTCATGTCCATCGTTTCAGTAGGTCGGTTACACTCCAGAACGTACCTATATCACGTCCCTACTATCCGCAGGTAGCCACGGTGGTGGCATTTAACGTCCTAAGACCCAAGAACAAGGTATATCGTTACTAGCATCAGCACGTTACCGTCCCCGTCTTGATACCAAAGTGACTTAGGTGATTTACGAACCAAAAGTCAAATACCACGTTGGGGAAAAGTCACCACCCCGGATATCCAACTCCGTCTTTGGATGGCTACCACCGCTCTACCGTACGAAAGAACCAGAGCTCGTGGAAAAACTTGGTCTCGACGCCGTTACCTTCCTACGTTTCACCCGCATGATGCGCATGATGTTCAGCTGCATCGCATTGCTTGGATGTGCCGTACTCATACCCATCGACGCCGTATACAACGTTCAGCACGTCTCCTCCTCAGACCGTGACATCCTCTCCATGCTCACCATCCGTAACGTTCAAGGGTCCTACCTCTTTGCCCACGTCGCAGTCTCATATCTCATATCCGGCCTCGTCATGTTCTTCATCTGGAAGAATTGGAAACACATGTTACGCCTACGTCAGGAATGGTTCCGCTCACCAGAGTATCTCGAGTCCTTTTACGCGCGAACCCTCCTCGTCACCGACGTCCCTAAGAAATACCAAACTGACGAAGGGATTCGTGCCATTTTTGAAAGCGTCCAGGTTCCATACCCTACGACGTCGGTACACATCGGTCGTAAAGTCGGTCGTCTTCCGGAGCTTATCGAATACCACAACAAGGCGGTATGCGAACTAGAACAGGTTCTCGTCACGTACCTCAAAGGGGGACGGATCGCCAAAGAGCGTCCGACCATTCGCATCGGTGGTTTCCTCGGTATAGGTGGTGTAAAGAAAGATGCCATCGACTTTTATTCGTGCGTGACCTTGGTTTGGTTTGGTGTGCGTGGATGCCGATCTCACGTGTTGCCAGCGCGAAACTTCAACGCACAGAAAAGGCGATCGAGGATTATCGCCAGGAGATTGATACCCGTAAAGCAGAAAGCTATGGCTTTGCGTCCATGGCTGCGGTTGCATATGCCCACATCGTGGCACATATCCTTCGCAAGAAACATCCAAAGGGCACAGACATTGCTTTGGCACCTAATCCCAAAGATATTGTGCGTCGTTGCACCCTGCCTCCCCTTACTGCTTGACATCTCATCCGTGACTCGCAGATTTGGGAGAATTTGAACAAATCGACTGCAGAGCTGCTTCGGAACAGGTCGATCGGTTTCTTGTTATTGGTGTTGGTCTGTTTCTTCAATACCATCCCGCTGTTCGTCATCTCCATTCTTGCCAACTTGTCCTCGGTGTGTTTTTCACCTCGTCTGGCGTGTGGACATTTTGTGACGGTCTTTGCAGATATCCGCATACGTTGGTTTCTTGTCACAATGGTCCAAGACTTCTCCGGGTTCTTTTGCGTTCGTTTCTGGTGTCTTGCCACCTGCGGTCTCGGCTTCATTCGGATTTTTCTTGCCCATCGTCATGCGATGGCTCACTCAATTTCAGGGCGCTCAGACGCGTAGTCGGTAAGGGATAACATTTATAACTGAGAGTGGCTCGACACTCAGAGCGTCGATGTACAGTCTTGATCGTGCCGTCGTCGCTCGCTATTTTGCCTTTTTGGTGATCTCGCAGTTGGTGATCTTCACCTTGATTGGTGTCTTTTTCAGTAGGTCGTCAGTGAACGATCCCTTTTCCCCCAAGTCTGAAAAAAAAACTATTCCAGTTGCTGCTGAACAGGTCATCAATGAGATTGGTGAGCATGTTAGCTTCCAGGGGGTTATTGATGGGTTGTCATGTAAGGATAGCCTAGTTTCATGAAACGAATTCTTTGGCTGATTCGAGGCTACCCAATCAGCATTGCCGGCTACCATCAACCAAACTTACGTCAATCAAGCTTCGTATTGGCTCACGTTCTTCCCGTACGTCGAAAATCAAATGTATTGAAGGTTACTGAGATGGTTCATGTAGCCTGCGCGGTTTCCTCGTGATATTTGACTTGGCTCAGATTCTGAACCTCGTTTGGACTTCGGTCAAGACACGGTGAACATGGTTCCAAATGTCAGACATGCAAAGATTTGACTCTCGGTCCCTTTTAGCGTGTTCGGCCGTACTCCTCGAGACATCCGTGAATGGACGCAACCACCTGAATTCCAGTATGACATCTACTAGTAAGTCGATTCCCCATGTCACGTCTGTGGTGCTCATCGCTATACCCCATACCAGCTCGAACATTGTACGTTCATCCGTTTCTCTGTAAAAACTCAAGTTTACACGACTTGTACAGCTCTTCATGGGTACTGTAGCGTTGGTCTTTGCGCCGCTCGCACCCCTAGTCTCCCTCGCCGGCGCTATCGTCTTCTGGATTTCTTCATGGGTATACAAGTACCAGTTGATGTTTGTATTCATCACGCAGGTTGAGACTGGAGGGGTAGGTATTAAAGTATGCGTTAAAATCATGCCACTGATTCGCCATTCTGTCAGCGTCTTTGGAACATGATCGTCAACAGGTTGCTAGTGTCGGTGGTCCTGATGCAAATGCTAATGATTCTCAGTAAGCCCCGAGTCCCCCCTCGACTTTTCTTTCTCTGAGCACACGCGACGATCAGCCATTGGTCTTCAATATGAATTCAAGTCTTTCATGTGGATTACGACTGTCCCACCGATTTTGTTCGTCATTGCCTTCAAGATCTGGCTGGACAGGACGTTCTATGAGAAGTTCATGTACTACATTCCCTCGGAGGCGGAACTGCGACAAGCCAAGATCCACTCTTCCCGAGTGGACGACTCTAGAAACCGCCTTGAGAAGCGTTTCGGTCACCCCGCGCTGCATGCCGAATTGTTTACGCCTATGTTACATGCCAAGATGATGCCCCTCCTTGCCGACGTTTACAAAGGCAAGGTTGGCAGCGATAAGGCTCGGTTGGACGAATATGGTGGACAAAAGATGGATGCACAAGTTGTGGAAGGTGGTCTCCGAATTGCGGGTATCGAACAGCGGGACTTGGAGTACGATCCGGCGCTATATCGCCGCGACAGAGGCGAACTGGATTGGGATGCCCGTTCCATCGCCTCAAACGCTATTTTTGGCCACAATCGCGGCGATAGTGCCTCGGTCTATAACCAAAAGACGCACTACTACGCGGGCTCGATGACAGGGGGACGTGCATCCCCTGCGCCGTCTGCATTTGATCGTTACGCGACCAGGACGCCGTTGAACCCGGCCAGCGTGAGCGCTATTGAGCTCTCGCGGCTTGGTGGGAGCGTGGATCACTTACCGCTCTTGAACGATCCTGGGTATACCCTTGGGGATGTGGCCAACCAGGGCTTGCCTGTCGCACCGCTCCCTAGATACGCGTCGCCAGACTCGATACTACAGCCTCCATCGAGATATGCGTCCCCAGCGCCTCAACCATCACCCCCTCGGTTTGCATCACCCGGGCCGGTGCAATATCCTCCTCAAGCCGGAATGCAATACTCGCCCGTAGAGGGCTACCGAGAGGCGCCGCTACACCGACCGTATCCCTCTCGAGGGAATTCGACGAACCACTCTTCCCAAGAATCTGTTTCTAATCTCGCTGGACGTGGCGTCTATCGAGGGGGATATTAACATTCCTTGTACATGAACGTTGATCCGTACTGGGCCCAAATATTTCCCCTATTTCTTCAAAGGTACTCTAATGCCCGCCATGACAGGGACCTTTTTTTTGTGCCCGTATCTTTACGTCTCCTGTGATCGCTGTTCACCAGCCCCTCGTTTCAAACCATCCACTCTTGTGCACATAGGCATTCTTAGAGGACGCTCTCTCACTCGCTCTCTTTTATTGGCATTCCCTCGTTATCGTCTTGTTTGCCTAGGCTTACAGACAGAGAGTACTGCAACTCTACATTATAGGGACCAAAACAGGCGTCTACTATACGGGCCCGTTAGAACTAGTATCTGACATGTTGGTCGTTCTCTGCTGTATCTTGTCAAGGATGCTTGCAAGTCGGCCTCTCGTGGGCGTGTTGTTACTCTACAATTATTTTAGTACTGTCACAATAAGTGGCGTCATACACACGACCACAGTGTAAATCCAACATGTCGACGCTTGCGACCTCGCAAGAGATTCGAGACCGCGGGTCTACCTTTGTCGGCTGTATCTACCGCGCGACCACGGTGGACGACGTAAAGGGATTATTGCGCCAACAACAACAACGACGACGACAAGTGGGCACGAACACGACCAAGGAGGACACGTACACGATCTCCGCGTGGCGATGTATGGTCGTCAAACCTGGTCAAACGGGCTTGGGCGGGCCAGACGAGTTCGAGGTCAGCGAGGGGTGGGAAGACGGTGGGGAGCGATGGGCGGGAAAGCGGACATTGGGGGTGATGCAGCGGGAGGGGGTGATGGATGCGATAGTGATCGTCCGTCGGTGGTACGTCCCGATCCTTTTCCAACGTTGGGAATAGCTAATGATTGAACCGCGTAGGTTCGGTGGGACGTTGCTGGGACCGGTCCGGTTCACGCACGTGGAGACGTGTGCGAGCGAGGTGTGTCGTCGGTTCAAAAAGGTGGAAGAGATGGAGGAATATGTTCGGACGTTGAACACGCTGGACGATCTTTTGGCGACCTTGCGGACGCAGTTCGCGAGGATACGCGAACGAGGCACAGATTCAAATGTTCCATCAAAGAACTCGGGGACAAAACGCAAAGCTCCCGATTATTGTGCGATGCAACAAGCACTCGATCTCACCAAGGCAAGAAGACTCATTCATGCGAGGGAATGCGCAATTGACAACACAAAGACCCTGATCGACAAGTACAACACATCCACGTAAAGTTGTAATCGTACACAAGTCCGGTTAGACCGTTAGACATACGTGCGAATAAAGACGACATGCGTCGCAACGCAACGATGAATCTAGGAGTATCAAGACCAAGTTAGCAGGCGATTTCAAGGACAAGATGGGATCAAAAGATCAGGGGTGCAAATATTTGGCTGGTTGCTCTGCCGATCGTCAGAGCCTTCGGCTACGACTGGGGCGGCAAAAGAAATCATCATGAACTGTATCAGAGAATTTACTTGCCAGAAATTTGATTGTTCATTTTTTCCTTGTTGTCAATGGTCGAATGATCCTGTGACGAATTGGCTCGACTATCCCTCTCGAAAAGGCAGGGGATAGATAGAGCGATAAGCCAATGCGGACCGGTAAAAGCGCCTGACAATCAGATCTGAGTCGCGGAAAACAGCGCAAGCGACTAAAGAACGAACCTTGGTGGCAGCATAAGCCAAAACTGCGTTGGCCACATCGCCTGCCAGCTGCCCAGACAAGTGACGGCTATCGGGGTGATCGACGCGCATGCCTTTCTGGAACCCAAACACGCCATAGCGGTGACCGACACGGTGGGCCCAATTCTCGCCCTCCTCGACCCATTTAGAAAGTTGATCGGTCGCCCACCCGGTTGGTTGACCAGTATCGCGTGTGAACTGGTTGACAACACGTTCACCGACGTGCATACTTTTTGCGGTGTAAAATATGCCCACGAGAGGCACTATTGCAGTCAGTTCATGAAGGACAGCAAACGAAACTATCAGCGACGGCAACGGTGAACCAGTCCTGGTCGAAATCGCTGCGAGGGCATTGCGGTAAGAAGAAGACATTTGGCAAAAGAAAAAAGTTCGTTGATCATGTTTACATAATCTATTGACATGATGTTGGTCAGCGCCTTCAAGCAAGCTGCGCAGACGACTCCACGGTCGATATTCCGTGCAAGATATCATTGGCGACGGTTTCACATAGACGACGCTGGACATGGCGATTGGGAGGGTACAACTACAGAACAGGAACCGCGTACCATTCAAATCAGGTTCTCCTGTGTCCCAGAGTCGATGGTGGACGCGCTTCATGGCCTCAGAGCGATAGAACGTCAGTTTGGTCGTATACGCGACTATCGGTTACTGCGGGCACGTCTTCATCGCATTGTGTTCCATTGGCAAGCTCATATGAATTTCTAGGATTCCGAAATCCGTTCAGAATACCAGGCAATCTGTTGGGCGGCGTTCGAGTCACCCAGATCGCTCCTTCGCGTACCACCCCAAGGCACGACGCTGAAAGTTGGGCTACCGCCTCTGCTGGGTCGCCCTGAGGGTGGCCTTGGTTTGGATGACCTAACGAGTCTACTTGTACCAGAAAATCGTAACAAATCTAACCCTCCCGAGGACGAGTCCCCCAAACCAGTTCGGTTTTTCATATTGAACGTTAAACGAGCAGGTTTGTTTCTTTTCCGCTCATTCCGGGATGGCATGAGGTGATCACGGGATCCAGGTGCCCCAATTACATTCCGGAATACAGTCAAACCGCCGTTCCGCTCGCGAGCCATGAAAGCCGCAATTGGCCATGGATTCCTGGAATGGGGTGGTTTCGCACCGCTCAAACCACTCTATGCGTCCTCTCCGTTTACTTTCCCCGCTGAGGATCCTCCTCCATTGGACAGCAAAAACATGCGCATGGCGCTGAACAAGTGGAGTCAGATTCTGGGCGTTGCGGATCCTTTGTTCCCGGAGATGAAGCAACCTTTGAATGAGACTGAAACACGAGACAAAGATGCGGAAAGTGGTTGGGAACCATTGTCGGAGCCTCTTTGGATGCCGGTCATGGAAGCGGATGTTGTGGAGGAGTTTGAGATGCCTCGGAGCGCCCAAGAGAGCTTGAAGCAAAGTCTCGAGAGTCTCTTGCAACGCTCTTCCGCGACAGGAAGTGCTGACGATTCAGACAAAGTGAAGGATGAGAAAACATGATGTATATCTTAGACTAGTTAACTTGGTTTGATCCTCCCGCACTATACATGGTCCGTGCCGAACGACTGTGACTTTGCTCTATATATTGAACGGCGACTTTGTCACTCCCCATCGAATCCATAATGATGTCTACGGCGGCGCGTCTCCTTGGAAGCTCGTTCTCTCATTTCAGAACTGCGAAATCACTTACACGGTCATTTTCAAGAACCCCTTTGGCTCGTGGTATGTATTTCTAATCTTCATTTACAACCTGGTCAGCATGAATCAAGGATAGCCCAAGGATACACACAGTATAAACCCGATGTTCGTCTCGTTTTCGGGTTTGTTCCGGGTCACTCATACGATTCTTG